>JACRUU010000025.1:12197117-12292117 GCA_030449085.1 Kryptopterus vitreolus | reverse complement strand
GTTTGCGGTGTCCCTTTTAAACTGCACACGGGACGTCTTATTCTTTTTTGTCTTCTTGACACGCTTCCTGAGTAGCCAGTTTGGTGGAGTGCATGACTGATAGTTGTCCTGTGGAGAGACTCCGCCTGAGCTGTGGATCTCTGCAGCGCCTCTAAAGTTATCATGAACCTTCTGACTGCTTGTGTATCACTGCTCTTCTTTCCTGACCTGAAAATGATAATATATCTGCAATAAATACAATAATATACATTTTGTGTTTATCATGTGGCACAATGTGGACATATTGGAGTGGTATGAATACTTTAATGCACTATGTGGAGGGATGTATGTATTGCATGCATGTGTGTGTTTACTGTATACTTTCAGTCAAAAATGTAAAACATTGTTCCTTAATTCTGTAGACAGTCAAATTATGATGGAACAGATATGGAGTTATGCAGGGAAATAAAACACGCGTTAAATAACCCATAATATATTTCATATTTGTGATGTTTGTTTTATTTTGAGAAGCCGCTTTTTGTTCTTTACACACACTTGGCATTCTTGAGGATCTCACATGCTTGTAATTGTGGAGGTCATGCTGCAATCCATTACTCTTTATTTTAGAGAAATATCTCTTACATAACCTAGAGGTGTGTTTCTGCTCATTGTGCTGTGTGAAAACAAATGATGATGTCATTAAGTGCACAAAATTGGAAATGGCATAAATGTCTCCAGTGAAGCAGCACAATATCGTCACATCTCCTCCTCCATGTCCTACTTTTCACTTCATCCACTCTGCAGATCACAAAGACATGGTGGTTCGAACCAAAATGTCATTTATAATAATAATAATGATGGACTGTTTTCTCTTTATTTACTATAACTGGGTGAATTTGTATAGTAGCTGTAATAGCACTAATAGCGTTATTATCCATGTGCTCATTCTTTACGATTCAACTAGACAACATTAACATTAGCACATTAAGAAAGCAAGAGATGTCACACACCTAAAAACCATTCTAGGCAACAACCTCGTGAATCTGATGCGAAAATGCCATACAATTATTAAGCTGTTATAAATGTTAATGTAGATACTTTGGACAGTCTTTAAAACATTCTGGGTTGTTTAACAAGTATTTATTGCATAATTCCATACATGTTCTTTCATTATGTGTTTGTGTATGTATGTATGTGTTTGTGTATGCTTGTATGTGTATGTATGTATGTATGTGTGTTTGTATGTGTTTGTGTATGTATGTATGTGTGTTTGTATGCTTGTATGTGTTTGTGTATGTATGTGTGTATACTTGTATGTATGCTTGTAGGTGTATGTGTGTTTGTATGCTTGTATGTGTTTGTGTATGTATGTGTGTATACTTGTATGTATGCTTGTAGGTGTATGTGTGTTTGTATTCTTGTATATGTTTATGTATGTATGTGTGTTTGTATGCTTGTATGTGTTTGTGTATACTTGTATGTATGCTTGTATGTGTTTGTGTAGGTTGTGTGTGTGTGTGTGTGTGTGTGTGTGTGTGTGTGTGTGTGTGGAGACTGCATATTTAAGGAACAGTGGAACCTCGCCTTACACATGTATATGACTTATTCAATTTATGTATGGATTCGTAAAAAAAAATTCTATTGGCTTACGTCCATTATGAATAAAATCTGGATTTATAAGGTTTGTATTTTGTTTGTATTTATATTTTACATAAACAATCCAATTTTTTCAATGATAATTCAGGAACTGCAATCTGCTATGCTGCATTTGTGACCTATACTTCCCATAAGAGTGCTGCTGGTGCTGCTAAAGCACACACTATATGTGTTATAAGAATTTACCTCTCATGTGCCTGACTATAAGAAGGCTGTAATGATGCACTTATCACAAATCAAGCAACAGCTTATGACTGAAGCCAAAAAAAAAGCACATGACAATAAAATGACAAAAGATTTTCAAAATGAAAAATAAATTATAACTAATAACGGGCAAGAAATAACATTATCTTTTAAATTCCAACACAAGCATGAATTTGGTTCTTTATGTAACTGGATTTTCTTCACAACAATTGTTGCTTTTGCTTTCACTTGATTTTCTTTGTGTAGGTGTATGTGTGTATGTGTATGTGTCTAGGTATGTGTGTATGTGTGTATGTGTGTTATTTCCTGATCATTCTGTTTAGTTTTGACAGTTTCATACAGAATGTCTTAACCCCCCCCCCCAAAAAAAATACAAATAAATACATTTATTTATTATCAAAGTTTGGTTTTCACTGTGCTAATGCCTATGGAATATATCTGATGACAATTGGTGAGTTTCAACATACTGTTGTTTTAAACACCTCAATGTAAATAACAACAATGACAGGAGATTGGATTCAACATTATTGTCAAGAACCAATGAAATGTCGTATTTATTGTATAGCAAAAAAAACAGACAAAGAATTGCTTTTGCCATTCCAATATTTTCAGGAGAATGTAAATTTGAATGATGAATGGATGGATGGGTGAGTAGGTAGATAGATAGATAGATAGATAGATAGATAGATATTGTCTTTGCTCTCCCAGTGTCAGTTTCATTTTTGCATTAGTGTGTGCTGTGACTTTATTGTTTTAAATTTCATTTCATTTTATTACTTTTATTTTCTAGTATACACATTTCTTTCATTATAATCGTATCCACATTGCCATGCTCATCTTCAAAACAAAAGTTACAAATGACAAGCTAACGGTGCATGTCTTCTTCCCTAACTGAGACTGAATACACGTCTTAATACATAAACTTTCCTACTTCTTCTAACTTTGTAACACTTTGTCATTCTTTGTGCTCTACCATGTTGTCATGACACATTAATTACATTAATCTCTTTCATTTTACTGCTGCTGTAGCAAATAAACAGTGCCTTGTCATAACCCTTCCAAGTATGATGAATGTATTAATGTTTTGTCTTATGTTAAAGATGCAGAGCATCGAGATCCATATTTATTTAGACATCATTTTATTTGAGTTTTTTATTGCACTCTATTGCTGTTGATCTGACTCAAATTGTGTGTGACATGTATTGGAATTACAGCACAATATATCATGAGAATTATGATATATGAATCTTTAACTACTAATTTCTCTGTATTTTAATATGTATTTCCTTGTTTATCGAAACCTACAATTTCTGTAATTTAAGTGGGTGGTGAATTGATAAATTCACTTATTTGACATTTTATTAAGAACAAATGTTTATCTGCTTAACCATCCCATTAACCAATCCACTATAAGTTAATGTAGATATGAATAATGAGAATAAAGGCTGTTCTGATTGGGTGGGTGGATAGATACTTTGATACATTGATAGATGGATAGATAGATGGATGGATAGATGGATAGAATGTCTCAGTATCGTGTGGTCATTACATTCTGTCCTGTACACATGATAACCCTGAGCACACGTTTTTTTTCATTCTTATTTATAACTTATATTTTATTATCAGTATTGTGCTCTTATAGCATTTCTCTAATAGATGAATCAAACCGGTTATTGTGTTCCTACTAAATATAGTTTTCATGTCGTGTGTGATTTTTCATTGCATTCTGTACATTTTCATTCCTTTTTTAAGAGAATCATTTAGATTTATAATTTGTGTTAAAGTTTGATGAAACTCTCCCCACAGCGTGACAGAATTACAAGCTTTCGAAAACAAGGCATGAAGAAGGAGAAACCTGTTATCCAACACCCTACAGACCCGATCTCCACGCACTCCGAACTCCCTGTACCACAACCACTTTTTGATGAGCGCTCATTGAACCTTTCTGAAAAAGAGATTGTTGACTTGTTTGAAAAGATGATGGCAAGTTACAGTTTTAACTTCATCTTTTTTTAATAAGATATAAAGAAAAGGGCTTTTAATAGAAACATTCAGCTTGAACAACAAAGAATTGCCATATATATATATATATATATATATATATATATATATATATATATATATATATATATATATATATATATATATATATATATATATATAAAAGTAGTTTTTAACCTATTTAACCTCAGGCTCTTTTACTTTTACTGTTGATAGATGACATATTTACTGTAACATTTTTTGTTAATGTTTCTCACTGTTAGCCATTAGCAGTACAGATGTCCAAAGACTGCCAACAAGTTTTGTTAAAATATTAAAGAAAGAAAAATCTTTGTTGGAATGTTCTTAATTGAGCTAAAAGATTTCACATTTTTTTTGCAGCCCTGATCAAATAAAATGCATTTAACATACAAGATTTTAAATCAGAGTCAATTTTGTTGTGATATTTTTCAATTGAATTCATGTCCATGTTTATTTGTTTAGTGCTTTTAATGAGAACAATTAATTTAAAGTTTTATTCACAGTTTAATTCCTACAAAAATTGTAAATGATAATAAATGATAGCAGACTGATTTAATAAATCATTTCTTTATAAGTTATAATGTGCAATGACTTATTGATTTGTTTGTGTTGTTGTGTAAATTGCTGTGCAGGAGGATATGAACCTGAATGAAGAGCGTAAAGCCCCCTTGCGTGAAAAGGACCTTGGCACTAAACGAGAGATGGTTGTTCAGTACATCTCTGCCACCGCCAAATCTGTAAGTATGTTGTATTTTCTCCTTGACGAGACACTTTCCAGAACAATGTGTTAAACTTTTCCTTTATTGCACTGATATGGCAAATGAACTTGAACTGATTTTCTTGCGCCTCTTCTGTTAAAGCCACATGTTTATATATTTTATATAATAAAATAAAAAAATATAAAATAGTAATATAATAAAAGTACAGACTTCATGATTTACCTGGTTTTATGTATTAAGACTTAAAAATCACCTGGTCCTTCTCAGGTCTTAAAATAAGGTAAATACAACATCAGGTGAACAGCAACACATGACGTATGATGTTTCATTGAGGTGAAAATGGTGAAGCAATGTGTGAAAAACTAAGTATACGTTACTGTTTCTATGGGATGTAATAAGATAAGTAGTGACCACGTCATCAGCAAATCTGACCTCTTCTATAAAAGCATACGTTTCACACTTTTCTGTCCTGGAGAATTCACCTTTCATTAATACAATGACATCAACACGGACCTTAGAGGAGTGATTGTTGCTGCGCATGAATCTATGAAGGGTCATAAGATCATTTACAAACATTATAAAGCTGATCAGTCTACAGTAAGGAATGTAAGACTATCTGCCTGTCAGCTGAAGATACTGATCATCATCATCGCACAGAAAACAGCAGAATCAGTGTATCTGCAGCGACCCAGACAGCCATGCCTATACAAACATGATTACTTTGTTATTGTTAGTGAAGGTGGTTCTACAAGCTATTGAATAATATACACATTGTGTCTATATATTTATTTACCATTACATAAAAAGAGAATTTCACATAGAATTGTTTATCCTTGTTTTTATTTTTCTCTGGAAAAGAAAGTGATTTAATTGCAGGTAAACAGCAAAAATGAACAATTTTACTCATTGAACAAAAGCAGCAAAAATGAATATTCTAACTAAGGAAAAAGTCAGGACACGCAACACACTAATAACTAGTGTTACCTCCTCCTCTGAAATAACTTCAGCGAGACGCTTCCTCTCGCCATCTACCATCTCCAACATCAGTCTGAAATTCCTTTTCATTTTGATGATTATTGTTTACAGCTTATGAAAACACACATTTCAGTATACAGTCGTTCCCCCTAAATATGGCCATTCGGATCAGGGCTGTTACTGTCGATTATTCTAGTATTCCACATCCATTCCATCGAGTAATCAGATAAGAAGTACATTTTCTTTATAAAGAGAAATACTAAATAAGAAAGAGAAAATAACACAAGATGACAAAGATTTTTTTCTTTTTTTTTGAAAAATCTGCATTCTTTGGTTGAAATTGTATAAAAGTGTACTGTTGATAACTAAACATGTTTAGTGTATTTACACATCAAAATACAAATACAATGTGTTCAAAAAGTTCCTCCGCAGTGTTTGTGTAGAGTAAGTGATGGGAAACTACTAAATCTTACACAGTGTAATGAGTGATGTGGGATTCCTGTCTCCAGAAAAGCTCTATTTATCTCGGGGTTAAAAGACGTTCACCACAAATCATAAAAAAACATTAAGTGTGTGTTTTTGCTTTCCAGCAGATACTGTAATTACAATTAGTGCCTCCAAAATGATTTATGGTACGTGTCAAATATTCGTCAACTGGCACGCATATATTAAATTGGAGCTGCGTTTGAGACAATGCTCTATACCAGCGGCTCACGCAGGAGCAGAAGAAGTTGAATAAATACCTTGTGCATTATTCATAACGTCTGTACAGGAGAATTTCCTTACTGTAACTTCTCGTCTTATAAATGGAAAACTAATTATTTGTCTCTAAATAAAATGATCCATAACGGTCCATGGGAAACGCAGCTCTCGTGATTAGCTAAATTCACTAAACGAATCATTAACACACATTAATTTGCCTCGTAGGATTTTTGTAATCACATTATTCGCGGAATCGTTACAGCCCGAATTCGAATATCGCCACCTCTTAACATCCCATATGGAACATAACTAAGTTTATATCAGTTTAAATTCACAATGGGACCAAATGTTCCCTAACGTTAGGAACATTTACATTATAAACTTTGTTTTATTTAATTAAAAAATGCAAACAGTTTATTGTGTTATTCATTTGAAGTGTTAGAAAGTGTTTAAGTACTTAACTTAAATAGAATGAAATAATTGTAACTCACAGAGATTTCTTTAAGTAATCTCAGCCAATCAGCAAGCGACAGTTCTGTACTTAGCCAATAGGAACGCATGTTGTTGCTCAATAGAAAACACATTTACTGTCTCTGTGTGTGCGTCAAATGAAAGTATCGTGTCCTTTGGTGAGTTTATTCTGAGGGTTTCCTCTCCTGACACTCCTGAAGTGTACTGTACAGTTATTAAATGTTATTAAATGTATTTTTATAAATGATTTGTTGATTGTGTGTGTGTGAATTAGGTCACGGACATGTTCTGTACTCTGTTTATAAAGTGATGTAGATTTCGACCATAGATTCTTACGTTATTCGGGGAACTACTGTATCAGTAAATTGAAATGAAAAAAGTTGAATATTGGAGATTTATAGTGTCTCAAAACACCTTCCAATGTTACCTGTGCTTTCAGCTGATCTCTGTTTGGTTCAGTATGCTTCACAATGATGATCATTGACACTCTTCACATCATGGTGTGTGTTGTAGAAATAACTCGGCCACTCAGATTTTTGCTTATAGAAGATAATGGCTTATTATTATCGATCCGTAAGAGCCGGAGTTGATCTGCAGGACAACTAACTGTCCAGGCTTATTAACACATTATATATACTTACACCACAAAAGCATTTTAATACATCCCACTCCGCCGACCGTACATGTTCACCCACCATCTGTGTCCAGTTTGGAGCCTCCATTATACATACACACCCCAGTCACGGTACAAGTGTGTACACGTTTAACATACGCAGCCACATCACATTACACACACATTATACATACTGTATCCACCGCACATGACACATTCCTGTGACGCACGTAAGAAAAACTTTTTAATAGAAGTTAAATATTCATGCTGTGTGTATATTTGATTACTTTTATCTTTCTAAAAGGGCAATGCAATGGCGTGTTCATAGACTACTGTATTCATGCACATTTATGTAAAGTTAATTGGGAGGATAAATATGGTAGAAAAAGGTGAATCGATGTCCATTCCAGAATTTGGGGCAAATTGTGGACTGTATTTGCAGTCAGGGCTTTAATATTCACCATGACCTAATGTATACAGGACTGTATGAGCTACAGCTGTCATCCTCCATGGCTCAAACTATGGTTAAACCAGACACCATGTCAGACGTGTCTTACCTCTAACTGTTAAACCGATTACTCTCTGCCGTCTCTGTTAACAGACACCTCACAGGCATAATCTATATATTCATAGAAAGATCAAAATACTTTTAAACCAAAAAACAAATATTCTGATGACTCTGTTATAGATATGAAAGTTAGAAGAGTTATATTTGTGATAGCGTCTGAGGTTCCTGGAGACATGCTTTAACAAGGCAGTGGTTGTCTTCGAGGTGTGTTTGGGGTCGTTATCATGTTGGAACACTAGAGCAGTATTCCAACATAACAACCCCAAATACTCCTCTTCGTCTAAGACACTGCAAGGTGTGGGCCAGTCTCTGAAGGCAGGGGATCCAGACCATGACACGTCCACCACCATGCTTCACTGTAGGCAAGACACTTTGTCTTTTGTACTCTTCCTCTTGTTGCCACCACACACACTTAACACCATCTGAACAAAATATGTTTATCTTGGTCTCATCTGACCACAGGACATGCTTCCACTAATCCATGTCCTTAGTCTGCCTGTCTTCAACAAACTCTTTGTGGACTTTTTGTGCATCATCTTTAGAAGAAGCTTCTTTGTAGGACGACAGCCGTGCAGAACAATTCGATGCAGTGTTCTGTGTATTGTTTGTTCACTGACAGGCTGAAACCTGGTATGTGTGTCAGTGTGTTTGATGAATGTAGATACACTCATTCAGGCGTTCATTGTTTTAACAGCTTTATAAAATTGCATTAGGGCTGTAACGATTCCTCGAGTAATTCCATTACAAACATTCATCGTGTTAAATGAATGTGCCTTGATGGTGTTTCGCGTGGACATTATTACTGATGCATAACCCTCTAAACATGGCGACAGCTCGAGCAGTCTGCAGAATGAAAGAATGGGGCATTTTATATTTTTATTTATCAGCGTTGCTACGGAACAAAACACCTCGCGGATCACAATATGGGTTTTGAATCACACGGATCAGATCATTCTTCAGATCCGCAATAAAAAGGGGGAGGAGACAAATCATTTTCTTTCCATTTATAAAAGGAAAGTTGCAGTCATTTCTGTACATAAGTTATGAATAATGCATGAGGCATTCATGTTCTTCTTCTCCTCCATTAGTTGTTGTTGTTGACTGAGTAACATGTTTATGTTTATGTTTATGACTGCTCTGTGTGCTTTTGGAATTACTTATAAAGCAATAGACAGCATATTTAATTCTGTGATCAATAAATATGATGTAATTTAAAAAATAATCTGTGGGTCACTGGCGTGCCAAGCCGTGTGTTGTTACAGATCAGGGATGTTCGTCCACAGTGGCGTCAGCTTTTTTTCATTGGTGATAAATACACAGATTTAGTTTGTGGATAATTTCAAGCAGTTTTCTGGAGACTGGAATCTCACATCACTCACTACACTGTGGAATATCCATGACTTACAAACAGTAATGTTCTCTGTACCCATAAACCACTGATAAATAACAACAGAAAAATCTATTTCAAATGACTTTAAAAGCACACTGTACATTTTTTTTCATTTCTTTTCTTTTTTTGTTTTAGATGAAAAACCTTAGAAACTTTTATTATTATTAACTTTTATCCTGATGTATCAGTAATAATGGTCTGTAGGAAACACGGTGGTCTGGGTTTAGTAAAATGAACTACACGAATCATTGAGGCACATTAATTATACTTTTTGTAATGAAATTACTCGTGTAATCGTTACAGCGTGACTGACAGTTATGAGCATTAATGTAAAATCTTACCACAGTGTAAACAATCATAGACTGCTTTTACTGCGGAGACGATGGCTATAATCAAAGCTTTCTTCTCGTCATGTGCTTGCTAAGATTTTACTCTCAGCTTGTAAAGTTTGTGGGTTTTTCTGCCTTTGGTTTGTTGTTCAGTAAATACGAATGTTGCTTATTTTGTTTGAGGAAACCAGCAATTGTTTATCAGTAATTTTCTTAATACTTTAGACATGTCAAAGTTCATGATGCGATATAAACAAAACCAGTAACCCAGTTCCAGTAACACCAACACCATTACAGTATATATATATATATATATATATATATATATATATATATATATATATATATATATATATATATATATATATATATATATATATATATATATAAGTGCTATAACACTGCCCCCACCGTGTTTTATAAATAATGACTGGCTGGAATGCTTGGGATCTCGTATCCATCGTTCTCTCTCCAAGCGTTTGTATGTTTGTATGTTTTCTGTCTAAATCTGCATTTGTTTTTCTTAAGTGTTATCAGTTGTTTTCATCTTAAGGTGAATCCTTTGTATTTTCATTCATGAATGTGTTTATTCTCCTACATAGGAAAAATGTCCAGTAGTCAGTTAATTATCATTTAATTGTCCCCTTACTTTTGTGCCTGAAGGAATAAAAAAAGAAATAAAAAAAGCGTTTAAGCAAAACAAGCACTTAAACGATTACATCTAAAATGTTTGAAGAAGAAAACAAAACACACATTAAAATGTCATGTAGATTTATTGGTGGAAAACATTGCGTAGTGCGAACGCTTTGAGAGGAAGAGAGTGTCGGGTTCATACTGTCACATACTCCTAATCATGACCTGCTCTTTGTGTTTACTGTTTCTTTTACACATTAACCCCTTTTGCTGACGCTGCATGCAGATAACTGGGAGCAAAGTTGCGGTGAGTACCAGAATATTTATGTCTTCACTTCATCCTTACTTTCATGTTCTTTCCCTCTTTTATTTAGACTCATCATACTTTTAACATTTTACATTGTGTGCTTTAATGTAGCGATAAGAGTTCATTTTTGCATGTCATTATTTTTAAAGGGTGTACTGTCATTATTTTAGGTAATATTTGTAGGTATTGTGTTCACTCAGTCTATGACTGGAAGAACTTTAGTGGCATCTTACGATCCTGTCATGTTTAAAGTCATCCAGATTTTTTTCTCTAATCCATTTTATTGTCAGTGTTGGTTTATCGGGATTTATCGACATTTTGCTTGTTAGTGATGGATGAGTTGAAATGCTGAACCTTGGTCATTATTGGGGATGTTTATTTATATATATATATATGGCTGAGTGGTGTAACTTTGTTCATCCAACTTTATTCCTGTAGTACAAATGCTGCTCTAATGTTGTGCTGCTCATTTAATAAAGATAATTCTAGACATTCTTTCAGATAACTCATTATGCATTTATTATTATATTTATTAGAATACATTATTGTTATCTTCACTAATAACTTTATCCTGGTCTGTGGCTGTGAACATCAGGTCAATCCACTGGGTGGGTCAAGGTAGGAAGGCCCTTTGGATGAGATACCGATCCAGCACAGTGACATCACAGTGACATTCATTCATTCATTCATTTTCTAGCGCTTTATCCGATCTTCCCTCGGGTCACGGGGAGTCTGTGTCTATCTCAGGCGTCTATGGACATTGAGGCAGGATACAACCTGGATGGAATGCCAACCCATCTCACACACACACACACACACACACATTCACGCACATATTCATACACTAGGGACAATTTTCCATGGTGCCAATCAACCTACCTGCATGTTTTTGGACCGGGGGAGGAAACCGGAGAACCCGGAGAAAAACCCCCTGAGGCACGGGGAGAACATGCAAACCACACTCACATGGCCGAGACGGGAATCGAACCTGGACCCCGGCGGTGTGAGGCGAACGCGCGAACAACTAAACCACTGTGCCCCTTGTGTACACACACACACACACACACACACACACACACCCACCCACCTACCTTTTAGTGTTGATGCTGCTTTTCCTGATATCCAGGCTACAATTCCATAGGCTTTTAATGCACCCCATATTAGAAATGCAGACCTTGGAACCAGACATGCACAACGAGGTCCCTCTCACTTTAATCCAGAGGGCATGCTTTTAAAAAAACATCTAATTTCTCTTTGTCTGATCACAGAATAGATTTCCATTTGCCTCAGTCCATTTTAAACGAGCTTTGGGGCAGAAATCACAGCTGTGTTTCTGGATCATGCTTTAAAATGGCTTTTTCTTTCTTTGCCTAATGAGGCATTTATGGCCACAAAGGCGATGTTTTTAGGAGTGTTTGTGTACTCTGAACTCATGTCATGCTTTTTATTATAGACCCAAATCTGTTTTTTAAACAAAGTCAAAATATAATTCAGTATAGTTTCACAAAATTATTGTGTATATTTTTACAGAGTAAAAAGTTTAATTTGCATTTAATAGCATCTTAGGATGCACCAGCAAAATGTCATGTATTATAGTAATAATAATAATAATAATAGTAACAATAATCATATGAAATGTGATGATATTTGTAAAAAGTGAAGCGACTCTATAGCACTTAACATATTTGCAGCAGATCAGCCACTGCTGGGGGAAGTTTGTCATTTTTAGAAGTGAAGCTAAACAAGTGGATGATTTTAACTAGAAATATAATGAATAAAGCTTCAGTAACGGGAGTAAAAAAGATTAGATGCTAATAATTGTTATGCTTGAAAATGTAAATATAAATAATGAATTGGAGTCATTGCTACTAATGGTGTACATTTGTCACTGATGGTCTGTGATGGTCTGTGATGGAATGGTCTGTGTGTGAGGTGTGATTGTGATGGTCTGTGATGGAAGTGTGTGATTGTGATGGTCTGTGATGGAAGTGTGTGATTGTGATGGTCTGTGATGGAAGTGTGTGAGTGTGTGTGTGATGGTCTGTGATGGAGTGTGTGAGTGTGTGATTGTGATGGTCTGTGATGGAAGTGTGTGATTGTGATGGTCTGTGATGGAAGTGTGTGATTGTGATGGTCTGTGATGGAAGTGTGTGATTGTGATGGTCTGTGATGGAAGTGTGTGATGGTCTGTGATGGAAGTGTGTGATTGTGATGGTCTGTGATGGTGGAATGTGTGTGATGGAAGTGTGTGATGGTTGTGATGGTCTGTGATGGAAGTGTGTGATTGTGATGGTCTGTGATGGAAGTGTGTGATGGTCTGTGATGGAGTGTTGTGATTGTGGATGTGTGTGTGTGAGTGTGTGATGGTCTGTGATGGAAGTGTGTGATTGTGATGGTCTGTGATGGAGTGTGTGATTGTGATGTGTGTGATGGTCTGTGATGGAAGTGTGTGATTGTGATGGTCTGTGATGGAAGTGTGTGATTGTGATGGTCTGTGATGGAAGTGTGTGATGGTCTGTGATGGAAGTGTGTGATTGTGATGGTCTGTGATGGAAGTGTGTGATTGTGATGGTCTGTGATGGAAGTGTGTGATGTGGTCTGTGATGGAAGGGTGTGATTGTGATGGTCTGTGTGGAAGTGTGTGGATTGTGATGGTCTGTGATGGAAGTGTGTGATTGTGATGGTCTGTGATGGAAGTGTGTGATTGTGATGGTCTGTGATGGAAGTGTGTGATTGTCTGTGATGGAGGTGTGTGATTGTGATGGTCTGTGATTGTCTGTGGGAGTGTGTGATTGTCTGTGATGGAAGTGTGTGATGTGTGATGGTGTGTGATGGTCTGTGATGGAAGTGTGTGATTGTGATGGTCTGTGATGGAAGTGGGTGATTGTGATGGTCTGTGATGGAGTGTGTGAGTGTGTGATTGTGATGGTTGTGATGGTCTGTGATGGTCTGTGATGGAAGTGTGTGATTGTCTGTGATGGAAGTGTGTGATTGTGATGGTCTGTGGTGGAAGTGTGTGATTTGTGATGTGTGATGGTCTGTGATGGAAGTGTGTGTGTGATGGTCTGTGTGAGTGTGTGATTGTCTGTGATGGAAGGTGTGTGATTGTGATGGTCTGTGATGGATGGTCTGTGAGAGTGTGTGTGTGATGGTCTGTGATGGAAGTGTGTGATTGTAATGGTCTGTGATGGTCTGTGATGGAAGTGTGTGATTGTGATGGTCTGTGATGGTCTGTGATGGAAGTGTGTGATTGTGATGGTCTGTGTGATGGTCTGTGATGGAAGTGTGTGATTGTGATGGTCTGTGATGGAAGTGTGTGATTGTGATGGTCTGTGATGGAAGTGTGTGATGGTCTTGTGATGGTCGTGTGTGTGTCTGTGTGGAGTGTGTGAGTGTGTGATTGTGATGGTCTGTGATGGAAGTGTGTGATTGTGATGTCTGTGATGGAAGTGTGTGATTGTCTGTGATGGAGTGTGTGAGTGTGTGATTGTGATGGTCTGTGATGGAAGTGTGTGATTGTGATGGTCTGTGATGGAAGTGTGTGTGTGATGGTCTGTGATGGAAGTGTGTGATTGTGTGTGATTGTGATGGTCTGTGATGGAAGTGTGTGATTGTTGTGATGGTCGGAAGTGTGTGATTGTGATGGTCTGTGATGGAAGTGTGTGATTGTGATGGTGTGTGATGGTCTGTGATGGAGTGTGTGATTGTGATGGTCTGTGATGGAAGTGTGTGATTGTGGAATGGTCTGTGATGGTCTGTGATGGAAGTGTGTGATTGTGATGGTCTGTGATGGAAGTGTGTGATTGTGATGGTCTGTGATGGAAGTGTGTGATTGTCTGTGATGGAGGTGTGTGATTGTGATGGTCTGTGATGAGTGTGTGATTGTGATGGATTGTCTGTGTGTGTGTGATGGTCTGTGATGGAAGTGTGTGATTGTCTGTGATGGAAGTGTGTGATTGTGATGGTCTGTGATGGAAGTGTGTGATTGTGATGGTCTGTGATGGAAGTGTGTGATTGTGATGGTCTGTGATGGAAGTGTGTGATTGTGATGGTCTGTGATGGAAGTGTGTGATTGTGATGGTCTGTGGTGGAAGTGTGTGATTGTCTGTGATGGAGGTGTGTGATTGTGATGGTCTGTGTGATGGTCTGTGATGGAAGTGTGTGATTGTGATGGTCTGTGATGGAAGTGTGTGATTGTGATGGTCTGTGATGGAAGTGTGTGATTGTGATGGTCTGTGATGGAAGTGTGTGATTGTGATGGTCTGTGATGGAAGTGTGTGATTGTGATGGTCTGTGATGGAAGTGTGTGATTGTGATGGTCTGTGATGGAAGTGTGTGATTGTGATGGTCTGTGATGGAAGTGTGTGATTGTGATGGTCTGTGATGGAAGTGTGTGATGGTCTGTGATGGAAGTGTGTGATTGTCTGTGATGGAAGTGTGTGATTGTGATGGTCTGTGATGGAAGTGTGTGATTGTGATGGTCTGTGATGGAAGTGTGTGATGGTCTGTGATGGAAGTGTGTGATTGTGATGGTCTGTGATGGAATGGTCTGTGTGTGAGTGATGGGAGTGTGTGATGGTCTGTGATGGAAGTGTGTGATTGTGATGGTCTGTGATGGAAGTGTGTGATTGTCTGTGATGGAAGTGTGTGATTGTGATGGTCTGTGATGGAAGTGTGTGATTGTGATGGTCTGTGATGGAAGTGTGTGTGTGATGGTCTGTGATGGAAGTGTGTGATTGTGATGGTCTGTGATGGAAGTGTGTGATTGTCTGTGATGGAAGTGTGTGATTGTGATGGTCTGTGATGGAAGTGTGTGATTGTGATGGTCTGTGATGGAAGGTGTGTGATTGTGTGATGGTCTGTGATGGAAGTGTGTGATTGTGATGGTCTGTGATGGAAGTGTGTGATTGTCTGTGATGGAATGGTGTGTGTGTGATTGTGATGTGATGGTCTGTGATGGAAGTGTGTGATGGTCTGTGATGGAAGTGTGTGATTGTGATGGTCTGTGATGGAAGATTTGTCTGTGTGATGTGTGATGGTCTGTGATGGAAGTGTGTGATTGTGATGGTCTGTGATGGAAGTGTGTGATGGTCTGTGATGGAAGTGTGTGATTGTCTGTGATGGAAGTGTGTGATTGTGATGGTCTGTGATGGAAGTGTGTGATTGTGATGGTCTGTGATGGAAGTGTGTGATGGTCTGTGATGGAAGTGTGTGATTGTGATGGTCTGTGATGGAAGTGTGTGATTGTGATGGTCTGTGATGGAGTGTGTGAGTGTGTGATGGTCTGTGATGGAAGTGTGTGATTGTATGGTCTGTGATGGTCTGTGATGGTCTGTGATGGAAGTGTGTGATGGTCTTGTGATGGTCTGTGATGGAAGTGTGTGATTGTGATGGTCTGTGATGGAAGGGTGTGATTGTCTGTGATGGAATCTGTGGAAACGTTGGCTAAGATAGAAGTGTCACATCGTGTGATACTCTGCTCCGTGTTCAGCACCGCAAACTCGGCTCATGTTATTGAAGTTGATTTTAATTCTAAACACTGCTGTAGAATGTATTTACATCTTTATGGTAACAGTATTCCCTAATAACAGTGTTTACCTTCAGTATTTAAAAGGATCAAAACCTGTGATGAGGAACTTGTGATGTGAAGAACGGAAGACATTGTCTTTGCTTTACAAATCCAGTCCAGCTGCGTTATTTGACGAGCCTGATAACGGTTCATTCTTGTCATTTACAGAACATAAGTGACACGCTGTTAATGTCTTTGTTCCTTATACTACAGCAGATTTACAGAGGTCCCGCTCAGATCTGTTATTGTGGCACACAGGAACCCTAAAAACAAAACAATTTTATTGATATATGGCTCACTGGGGGGGTTTAGTGTTTAACACGTTCGCCTCACACCGCCAGGGTCCGGGTTCGATTCCCGTCTCGGCCATGTGTGTGTGTGGAGTTTGTGCATGTTCTCCCCGTGTCTCAGGGGTTTTTTCTCCGGGTTCTCCGGTTTCCTCCACCCCCCCCCCCGGTCCAAAAACATGCACGGTAGGTTGATTGGCACCTTGGAAAATTGTCCGTAGTGTATGAAAGTGTGTGTGTGTGTGTGTGTGATGGGTTGGCATTCCATCCAGGGTGTATCCTGCCTTAATGCCCATAGACGCCTGAGATAGACACAGACTCCCCGTGACCCGAGGGAAGATCGGATAAAGCGCTAGAAGATGAATGAATGAATGAATGAATGAATGAATGAATGCCTCACTGCGACACACATGATATATTTTCAGTTTTTTTGCATACTTTTCTTCAGCAAATTGATTTCTGATTGTGATTTCTCAATCTATTATCAATCTATTACTTTTAGATTAGATTCAACGTTATCATTGTGTAAGGTACATTTCTCTGGTACAGTACATATACATATACTGTGCCAGAGAAATGCACTTAGTACCTAATCAGAAGTGCATAAGTGCAGAATAAACAGTTGTAATGTGGTAAATAAGGTAAAAAATGAGTGAATAATGTACAAAAGCTGCAGTAGCATGAAATATAGTCTGTGTATGTATATAAATATATATATTTATATTCTGTGTTTGTATGGTACAGAATGAACAGAAATGATATGGATTGAATATACTGTAGTGTAATGATGATGAAAAGTGAGATAAATAGTGAAATAAGTGACAGTGCAGTAGTGCAGTAACACTGTATGATCAGATGTTCAGTTCACTAATAGCCATAGAATAAAACGTTTGTTTTCAGCCTGTCTGTACGAGCTCAGTCATCAGTCCTGATGGGAGTATAAGCAGTTACATGTTGAATTTGCGTCACTGGTGATGATGTATAGTTGTATACTGTATAACAGGGATCACCAACCTTTTTGTAACTGAGAGCTACTACATGGACACCGAGTCATATAAAGGGCTACCAGTTTGAAATACTCCTCTGAAATAACAAATTTACCTTTAGTTATATATTATTATTATTATTATTATTATTAATGATACTCATTTATCTATGTAAATACACTTGACAGTGACTATCAACAACGAATTAACTACATTTTACATTATAGACGCATCTCACTGATGAGTTGTGCACTTTTTATAGCAAGCCTGAGAGCTACTCATGTGCTCCTTGGGGGCTACCTGGTGCCCACGGGCACCACGTTGGTGACCCCTGCTGTATAAGGATGGCCACCAGGTGGCAGGAATAATCTGTAATAAAGGTTTGTTGGGTGAATAGAAAGAATGTTGTTGCTATGGAACAGACCAAACCATTTTCTGTGAGTCCAGCACAGCACTGTGCATGCTTATAATCCAGATTTCTCTGCTGGTGAGATGCTTCCTAGATATTTTTCTGTTTAATTATTACACGTCTCGCATTAGGATTCCTTAATTCCGTATATAAACATAAAAACGTATGTGGTGGGTTAAATTATTAGTTTAATGTATAAAGTGGAAAAGTCCATTTTGCTCACGGCCTTTAGATTTTCCACAGCATTATCATGGATTACAGTAATCACAATAATTACTCACACTTCTTCATACAGGTTTAACTTTCTGTATTTATAAACATTAACATAACTGTGTATGAGATCTGCTCCTACTGATGTAAGTATAATTCTAAGTAAATTGTATTATAAGTAAATACACACACACACACACACACACACACACATTTTCTGTGTGTATACTCACGCTTGGTGGTTAGTTTCGTTATGCTGGTGATAGTTTTCCAGATGTTCTGTACAGTACAATTGCGCCCTCTAGAGGCAAATCACTGACATTCATATTATTTTATAGTGCATTAACTTAATGCATATACATTCAAAATTAGCTGAATTTAAAAATGTTAGTAAATCTTGAAAGTAATATAAAATATTTAATAAAATATATACACCTAAATCATTTGTAATCTTCCCACAAAGTGCTTTACATGGCCTTCTTTAATTTTCTACAAAAAATGCAAAATTACATGTATTATTCTTGTAATGAAGTCCCATACTATGGGTCTGTTTGTTTTATTCTGTATGATATTTGTTGATCAGTCGTTTATTTATCTGTATAATGTAAAATGCACTATTGGACGCTCTCTGGTATGTACATCATGCTACTGTCTTCACCACGTCTGTGATGGGAATTGACATGGTTTCGGAATTGACTCAGAGGAGAAAATTCAGTGTGTACTGCAGTTTCTTTTTTTTTTTGCTCTGAGTAAAATCTTTATGCACCTTCCAAACTCTAATGCAGATTCATCTATAAGTGTATGTATCTATAACTTTAAATATATAACTGGAAGGAGTCGGGGTATGTGGAAGGTGGGGTATCTCCTGAGCTTGAGGCAGACAGACACAGAGTTAATGACTTTGCACACATGTTAATGTCCCAAGAATCAGGGGCGAGTTTTTTTATAGGCATCTTTAAGGGGAAGTTCATGGCAAGAGAGCCCGACCTTCTGTCCAATCCTGTACGAGGCCCGAGTCGCCGTTTGAGGTTGGCCCATTCACGGAATTTGTGAACGTGTTGGAGAATGAGAGCTCTGGCCATCTTCCAGCCCTGCAGCACTGACAGAACAGGGAACAGACGGAGGACATCAAGGACTGAGGTTCCTGTGACGAGACTCAGTTGAGGAGGAGAGTTTGTCCAAGATGTCACGACAGGTGGGGTAGGAGATTTTTGGGACCAAGCTGGGTCTCTATGGTCAGGTTCAGCCGGCTGCCGAGCTTGATGAGGCTCCTGGATTTGGCGGTCTATACGTATGGTTGGGGGGGCATCCAGCCATGGATCATGGGCTGCTGTACGCTCCAGCAGCGACTGTATGGTGTGACTGATAATAGAAAATTCCATGGGATCCATTATATGGCCAGATTGTTGTGTTAGTGAGAGCGGGATGGGAGGATCCGGGGCGGAAGTCAGAGAGGAAGGGAGAAGTAGGCGTTTGCAGATGGTTGTGCAGAAAGGAGACGAGAACAGGCAAAGACGGGAGATAATAGTGGTCGGAATAGTCAAGACAAAATAGGTTAGTACTGGACAATCAATAATACAGGATGGAGAGTCAATCTGGCAGTGGGTGTTTATGGGAAAGGTCTATTTATACTCATAGTACCCGTTTCCTCTGGGAGCAAGATGGCGTCCCAGAAGTTGAGCCGGTGAAACCGGAAGTGTTTGAGGATGTGGAGAGGGGGAATAGGGGATGTGGAGAGGGGGAATAAGGGATGTGGTGAGGGGGAATAGGGGATGTGGAGAGAGGGAATAAGGGATGTGGAGAGGGGGAATAGGGATGTGGAGAGAGGGAATAAGGGATGTGGAGAGGGGGAATAGGGGATGTGGAGAGGATTGGGGGTATTGGGGATTATGTTGTGTATAACTGTAATAAGGGATGGGAGGGGCTGTATTTGGGGATTATGTTGTGTATAACTGTAATAAGGGATGGGAGGGGCTGTATTTGGGGATTATGTAGTGTATAACTGTAATATGGGATGGGAGGGGCTGTATTTGGGGATTATGTTGTGTATAACTGTAATAAGGGATGGGAGGGGCTGTTTTGGATTATGTTGTGTATAACTGTAATAAGGGATGGGAGGGGCTGTATTTGGGATTATGTAGTGTATAACTGTAATAAGGGGATGGGAGGGGCTGTATTTGGGATTATGTAGTGTATAATTGTAATAATGGGATGGGAGGGGCTGTATTTGGGGATTATGTTGTATAACTGTATAACTGTAATAATAAGGGATGGGAGGGGCTGTATTTGGGGATTATGTTGTGTATAACTGTAATAAGGGATGGGAGGGGCTGTATTTGGGGATTATGTAGTGTATAACTGTAATAAGGGATGGGAGGGGCTGTATTTGGGGATTATGTTGTGTATAACTGTAATATGGGATGGGAGGGGCTGTATTTGGGGATTATGTTGTGTATAACTGTAATAAGGGATGGGGGGGGATGGTATTTTGGGGGGTATAACTGTATTTGGGGATTATGTTGTGTATAATTGTAATAATGGGATGGGAGGGGCTGTATTTGGGATTATGTAGTGTATAACTGTAATAAGGGATGGGAGGGGCTGTATTTGGGATTATGTAGTGTATAATTGTAATAAGGGATGGGAGGGGCTGTATTTGGGATTATGTTGTGTATAATTTGTGTATATAACTGTAATATGGGATGGGAGGGGCTGTATTTGGGGATTATGTTGTGTATAACTGTAATAAGGGATGGGAGGGGCTGTATTTGGGGATTATGTTGTGTATAACTGTAATAAGGGATGGGAGGGGCTGTATTTTGGGATTATGTTGTGTATAACTGTAATAATGGGATGGGAGGGGCTGTATTTGGAAATTATGTTGTGTATAACTGTAATAAGGTCAAAGTCAACAATTTATTTTCACATACACAATCACACCTGACGGTACAATATGCAGTGAAATGCTTGTGGCTGATAGATAGTACAGGAAGCGGCCATGCAGCCATCGTACGGCGCGAGCACTACCCGTATTTGTGAAAAATAATCGCAAGTTGCAAACACAAACATACACAAAACACAAACACAAAAACATAACAAGGTAACGGTACACGTGGTCACGTGATGGAATTTTTTCAAAGACAGTCAGGGTGGGGGGAGCAGAGTGGCGAGCAGACGGTTGGAGAATGTGTGCGATATCAGTATAAGTGAGAGATGTTATGTTATGTAAACATCTGAGCTGGAGTCCACTGTTGACGTTCGCGGCGCCCCAGCTTGTCCTTGGGAGAGAAGATAGGAGCCAGTTGTTTGTCTGATCCTAGGTCCGGGAGACAAGGGGGGGGGGGGGGGGGGGGGGAGGGGGGGGTTTGGGCACGGGACACACAAAGCCGAAAAACAATTTCACAATCCTTAATCAATTTGCCGGATCAATAGCCAAATGTCCCCAGTCACTTAGGGCTCATCATCACCCCTAGGAGCATGTAGTATCCGTGACACTTCATCCAGCCGCACGGCCATGCCCCCGATGGTACGGGCTTGCGCCGCGGACTCTTTCCGGATCTCATCCAATATATCCCGATCTTCCTCGGACCGGGCTGAGATGGTACCGATCAGCCCTTCCATCCGAGCCACCTTCTGATGTACTTCCGTCAACCGGGTACTCACGTCACCTTTGAGCTCACGCTTTAGGTCCGCTATCGGCGGTAAGATCAATCTGCCATCAGCGGTTTTAGAGAGATTTCCGATAAACCAGGGCAATGCCCAGCCAACTCAGCATCAGTCCCAGTATCAAAGTCCAAAATATGTAAATATCTTCTGCATCCTCGAGTGACAGAGCCTCAAGGCACAGTGGGCGCCAGGCGTTCCACGCATCCCACACGTAGCCCGCCGGTTGTGTCCCCGAAGGGCACCATGGTTCTCCCGGACTTTCCTTTTTCCGTGAAAAAATAGTGTCCAATGCGCTAAGTGACCAGCTGATTAGTTCCATTTTCAGTTTTATCCCAGGAGCAGAAAAACAGGAGCTTAGAAAAATACACACACACAGCAGCAAGCAGAAAAGAGATAGCGGGAGCAGTCAGAAGACACGTCTGCTCAGCTCAAGGGCAGGAAGGAATGGGATGGGAGGGGCTGTATTTGGGGATTATGTAGTGTATAACTGTAATAAGAGATGGGAGGGGCTGTATTTGGGGATTATGTAGTGTATAATTGTAATAAGGGATGGGAGGGGCTGTATTTTGGGATTATGTTGTGTATAACTGTAATAATGGGATGGGAGGGGCTGTATTTGGGGATTATGTTGTGTATAACTGTAATAAGGGATGGGAGGGGCTGTATTTGGGATTATGTTGTGTATAACTGTAATAAGGGGATGGGAGGGGCTGTATTTGGGGGATTATGTAGTGTATAATTGTAATAAGGGATGGGAGGGGCTGTATTTTGGGGATTATGTTGTGTATAACTGTAATAAGGGATGGGAGGGGCTGTATTTGGGGATTATGTTGTGTATAATTGTAATAAGGGATGGGAGGGGCTGTATTTTGGGATTATGTTGTGTATAACTGTAATAATGGATGGGAGGGGCTGTATTTGTAATAAGGGATGGAGGGGCTTATGTTGTGTATAGTGGGACTGTAATAAGTAATATGGGATGGGAGGGGCTATATTTGGGGATTATGTAGTTGTATAATTGTAATAAGGGATGGGAGGGGCTGTATTTTGGGATTATGTTGTGTATAACTGTAATAATGGATGGGAGGGGCTGTATTTGGGGATTATGTTGTGTATAACTGTAATAAGGGATGGGAGGGGCTGTATTTGGGATTATGTAGTGTATAACTGTAATAAGGGATGGGAGGGGCTGTATTTGGGATTATGTTGTGTATAATTGTAATAATGGGATGGGAGGGGCTGTATTTGGGATTATGTAGTGTATAACTGTAATAAGGGATGGGAGGGGCTGTATTTGGGGATTATGTTGTGTATAACTGTAATAATAAGGGATGGGAGGGGCTGTATTTGGGGATTTATGTTGTGTATAACTGTAATAAGGGGTATGGGAGGGGCTGTATTTGGGGATTATGTAGTGTATAATTGTAATAAGGGATGGGAGGGGCTGTATTTTGGGATTATGTTGTGTATAACTGTAATAATGGATGGGAGGGGCTGTATTTGGGGATTTTGTTGTGTATAACTGTAATAAGGGGATGGGAGGGGCTATATTTGGGGATTATGTAGTTGTATAATTGTAATAAGGGATGGGAGGGGCTGTATTTGGGATTATGTAGTGTATAACTGTAATAATGGGATGGGAGGGGCTGTATTTGGGGATTTTGTTGTGTATAACTGTAATAAGGGGTGGGAGGGGCTATATTTTGGGATTATGTAGTGTATAATTGTAATAATTGTAATAAGGGATGGGAGGGGCTGTATTTGGGATTATGTTGTGTATAATTGTAATAATGGGATGGGAGGGGCTGTATTTGGGGATTATGTTGTGTATAACTGTAATAAGGGATGGGAGGGGCTGTATTTGGGGATTATGTTGTGTATAACTGTAATAAGGGGTGGGAGGGGCTATATTTGGGGATTATGTAGTTGTATAATTGTAATAAGGGATGGGAGGGGCTGTATTTTGGGATTATGTTGTGTATAACTGTAATAATGGATGGGAGGGGCTGTATTTGGGGATTTTGTTGTGTATAACTGTAATAAGGGGTGGGAGGGGCTATATTTTGGGATTATGTAGTGTATAATTGTAATAAGGGGTGGGAGGGGCTGTATTTGGGATTATGTTGTGTATAATTGTAATAAGGGATGGGAGGGGCTGTATTTGAGATTATGTAGTGTATAACTGTAATAAGGGATGGGAGGGGCTGTATTTGGGGATTATGTTGTGTATAACTGTAATAAGGGATGGGAGGGGCTGTATTTGGGATTATGTAGTGTATAACTGTAATATGGGATGGGAGGGGCTGTAGTTGGGGATTATGTTAGTGTATAAATTGTAATAAGGGATGGGAGGGGCTGTATTTTGGGATTATGTTGTGTATAACTGTAATAATGGATGGGAGGGGCTGTATTTGGGGATTTATGTTGTGTATAACTGTAATAAGGGGTGGGAGGGGCTATATTTTGGGATTATGTAGTGTATAATTGTAATAAGGGGATGGGAGGGGCTGTATTTGGGATTATGTTGTGTATAACTGTAATAAGGGATGGGAGGGGCTGTATTTGGGGATTATGTTGTGTATAACTGTAATAAGGGGTGGGAGGGGCTATATTTGGGGATTATGTAGTGTATAATTGTAATAAGGGATGGGAGGGGCTGTATTTTGGGATTATGTTGTGTATAACTGTAATAATGGATGGGAGGGGCTGTATTTGGGGATTATGTTGTGTATAACTGTAATAAGGGGTGGGAGGGGCTGTATTTGGGATTATGTAGTGTATAACTAATATATAGGGGCTGTTTGGGGATTATGTGTAGTGTATAATTGTAATAAGGGATGGGAGGGGCTGTATTTTGGGATTATGTTGTGTATAACTGTAATAATGGATGGGAGGGGCTGTATTTGGGGATTTTGTTGTGTATAACTGTAATAAGGGGTGGGAGGGGCTATATTTGGGGATTATGTAGTGTATAATTGTAATAAGGGATGGGAGGGGCTGTATTTGGGATTATGTAGTGTATAACTAATATGGGATGGGAGGGGCTGTAGTTGGGATTATGTTGTGTATAACTGTAATAAGGGATGGGAGGGGCTGTATTTGGGGATTATGTTGTGTATAACTGTAATAAGGGATGGGAGGGGCTGTATTTGGGGATTATGTTGTGTATAATTGTAATAAGGGATGGGAGGGGCTGTATTTGGGATTATGTTGTGTATAACTGTAATAATGGGATGGGAGGGGCTGTATTTGAGATTATGTAGTGTATAACTGTAATAAGGGATGGGAGGGGCTGTATTTGGGGATTATGTTGTGTATAACTGTAATAAGGGATGGGAGGGGCTGTATTTGGGATTATGTAGTGTATAACTGTAATATGGGATGGGAGGGGCTGTAGTATTTGGGATTATGTTGTGTATAACTGTAATAATGGGATGGGAGGGGCTGTATTTGGGGATTATGTTGTGTATAACTGTAATAAGGGGTGGGAGGGGCTATATTTGGGGATTATGTAGTTGTATAATTGTAATAAGGGATGGGAGGGGCTGTATTTTGGGATTATGTTGTGTATAACTGTAATAAGGGATGGGAGGGGCTGTATTTGGGGATTATGTTGTGTATAACTGTAATAAGGGATGGGAGGGGCTGTATTTGGGATTATGTAGTGTATAATTGTAATAAGGGATGGGAGGGGCTGTATTTGGGGATTATGTAGTGTATAACTGTAATAAGGGGATGGGAGGGGCTATATTTGGGGATTATGTAGTTTATAATTGTAATAAGGGATGGGAGGGGCTGTATTTTGGGATTATGTTGTGTATAACTGTAATAATGGATGGGAGGGGCTGTATTTGGGGATTTTGTTGTGTATAACTGTAATAAGGGGTGGGAGGGGCTATATTTTGGGGATTATGTAGTTGTATAATTGTAATAAGGGATGGGAGGGGCTGTATTTTGGGATTATGTTGTGTATAACTGTAATAATGGGATGGGAGGGGCTGTATTTGGGGATTTTGTTGTGTATAACTGTAATAAGGGGTGGGAGGGGCTGTATTTGGGGATTATGTAGTGTATAATTGTAATAAGGGATGGGAGGGGCTGTATTTTGGGATTATGTTGTGTATAACTGTATTTATTATGTAGTGTAATAATGGATGGGAGGGGCTGTATTTGGGGATTTTGTTGTGTATAACTGTAATAAGGGGTGGGAGGGGCTGTATTTTGGGATTATGTAGTGTATAATTGTAATAAGGGGTGGGAGGGGCTGTATTTGGGATTATGTTGTGTATAATAACTGTAATAATGGGATGGGAGGGGCTGTATTTGGGGATTATGTTGTGTATAACTGTAATAAGGGATGGGAGGGGCTGTATTTGGGGATTATGTTGTGTATAACTGTAATAAGGGATGGGAGGGGCTATATTTGGGGATTATGTAGTGTATAATTGTAATAAGGGATGGGAGGGGCTGTAGGGGCTGTTTTGGGATTATGTTGTGTATAACTGTAATAAGGGATGGGAGGGGCTGTATTTTGGGATTATGTTGTGTATAACTGTAATAATGGGATGGGAGGGGCTGTATTTGGGGATTTTGTTGTGTATAACTGTAATAAGGGGTGGGAGGGGCTATATTTGGGGATTATGTAGTGTATAATTGTAATAAGGGATGGGAGGGGCTGTATTTGCGGATTATGTAGTGTATAACTGTAATAAGGGGATGGGAGGGGCTGTATTTTGGGATTATGTAGTGTATAATTGTAATAAGGGATGGGAGGGGCTGTATTTTGGGGATTATGTTGTGTATAACTGTAATAAATGGGATGGGAGGGGCTGTATTTGGGGATTATGTTGTGTATAACTGTAATAAGGGGATGGGATTGGGGGGCTGTATTTGGGATTATGTAGTGTATAATTGTAATAAGGGATGGGAGGGGCTGTATTTTGGGATTATGTTGTGTATAACTGTAATAATGGGATGGGAGGGGCTGTATTTGGGGATTATGTGTATGTTGTGTATAACTGTAATATGGGAGGGGCTATATTTGGGGATTATGTAGTTTATAATTGTAATAAGGGATGGGAGGGGCTGTATTTGGGATTATGTTGTGTATAACTGTAATAATGGATGGGAGGGGCTGTATTTGGGGATTTTGTTGTGTATAACTGTAATAAGGGGTGGGAGGGGCTATTGTATTTGGGGATTATGTAGTTGTATAATTGTAATAAGGGATGGGAGGGGCTGTATTTTGGGATTATGTTGTGTATAACTGTAATAATGGATGGGAGGGGCTGTATTTGGGGATTTTGTTGTGTATAACTGTAATAAGGGGTGGGAGGGGCTATATTTGGGGATTATGTAGTTTATAATTGTAATAAGGGATGGGAGGGGCTGTATTTTGGGATTATGTTGTGTATAACTGTAATAATGGATGGGAGGGGCTGTATTTGGGGATTTTGTTGTGTATAACTGTAATAAGGGGTGGGAGGGGCTATATTTTGGGATTATGTAGTGTATAATTGTAATAAGGGGTGGGAGGGGCTGTATTTGGGATTATGTAGTGTATAATTGTAATAAGGGATGGGAGGGGCTGTATTTTGGGATTATGTTGTGTATAACTGTAATAATGGATGGGAGGGGCTGTATTTGGGGATTATGTAGTGTATAACTGTAATAAGGGATGGGAGGGGCTGTATTTGGGATTATGTTGTGTATAACTGTAATATGGGATGGGAGGGGCTGTATTTGGGATTATGTTGTGTATAAACTGTAATAAGGGATGGGAGGGGCTGTATTTGGGATTATGTAGTGTATAACTGTAATATGGGATGGGAGGGGCTGTAGTTGGGATTATGTTAGTGTATAATTGTAATAAGGGATGGGAGGGGCTGTATTTTGGGATTATGTTGTGTATAACTGTAATAATGGATGGGAGGGGCTGTATTTGGGGATTTTGTTGTGTATAACTGTAATAAGGGATGGGAGGGGCTGTATTTGGGATTATGTAGTGTATAACTGTAATAATGGGATGGGAGGGGCTGTATTTGGGGATTATGTTGTGTATATGGGTGGGGGGGGTGTTTTTGGGGATTATGTAGTGTATAATTGTAATAAGGGATGGGAGGGGCTGTATTTGGGGATTATGTAGTGTATAACTGTAATAATGGGATGGGAGGGGCTGTATTTGGGATTATGTTGTGTATAATTGTAATATGGGATGGGAGGGGCTGTATTTGGGGATTATGTTGTGTATAACTGTAATAAGGGATGGGAGGGGCTGTATTTTGGGATTATGTTGTGTATAACTGTAATAATGGATGGGAGGGGCTGTATTTGGGGATTTTGTTGTGTATAACTGTAATAAGGGGTGGGAGGGGCTATATTTTGGGATTATGTAGTGTATAATTGTAATAAGGGATGGGAGGGGCTGTAGGGGCTGTTTTGGGATTATGTTGTGTATAACTGTAATAATGGGATGGGAGGGGCTGTATTTGGGGATTATGTTGTGTATAACTGTAATAAGGGGTGGGAGGGGCTGTATTTGGGGATTATGTAGTGTATAACTGTAATGTAATAAGGATGGGAGGGGCTGTATTTGGGATTATGTAGTGTATAACTAATATGGGATGGGAGGGGCTGTAGTTGGGATTATGTTGTGTATAAATATAATAAGGGATGGGAGGGGCTGTATTGGGGATTATGTTGTGTATAACTGTAATAAGGGATGGGAGGGGCTGTATTTTGGGATTATGTTGTGTATAACTGTAATAATGGATGGGAGGGGCTGTATTTGGGGAGGGGCTGTTTTGATTATTGTGTATAACTGTAATAAGGGGTGGGAGGGGCTATATTTGGGGATTATGTAGTTTATAATTGTAATAAGGGATGGGAGGGGCTGTATTTTGGGATTATGTTGTGTATAACTGTAATAATGGATGGGAGGGGCTGTATTTGGGGATTATGTAGTGTATAACTGTAATAAGGGGTGGGAGGGGCTATATTTTGGGATTATGTAGTGTATAATTGTAATAAGGGATGGGAGGGGCTGTATTTGGGATTATGTTGTGTATAATTGTAATAAGGGATGGGAGGGGCTGTATTTGGGATTATGTTGTGTATAACTGTAATAATGGATGGGAGGGGCTGTATTTGGGGATTATGTTAGTGTATAACTGTAATAAGGGATGGGAGGGGCTGTATTTGGGGATTATGTTGTGTATAATTGTAATAAGGGATTGGAGGGGCTGTATATTGTTTTTTTGGGATTATGTAGTGTATAACTGTAATAAGGGATGGGAGGGGCTGTATTTGGGGATTATGTTGTGTATAACTGTAATAAGGGATGGGAGGGGCTGTATTTGGGGATTATGTTGTGTATAACTGTAATAAGGGATGGGAGGGGCTGTATTTGGGATTATGTAGTGTATAATAACTGTAATAATGGGATGGGAGGGGCTGTATTTGGGATATAATGTTGGGTGTATTTGGGGATTTTGTTGTGTATAACTGTAATAAGGGGTGGGAGGGGCTATATTTTGGGGATTATGTAGTGTATAATTGTAATAAGGGATGGGAGGGGCTGTATTTTGGGATTATGTTGTGTATAACTGTAATAATGGATGGGAGGGGCTGTATTTGGGGATTTATGTTGTGTATAACTGTAATAAGGGGTGGGAGGGGCTATATTTTGGGATTATGTAGTGTATAATTGTAATAAGGGATGGGAGGGGCTGTATTTTGGGATTATGTTGTGTATAACTGTAATATGGGATGGGAGGGGCTGTATAAGGGATTGAGATTATGTAGTGTATAACTGTAATAAGAGATGGGAGGGGCTGTATTTGGGATTATGTAGTGTATAATTGTAATAAGGGATGGGAGGGGCTGTATTTGGGGATTATGTTGTGTATAACTGTAATATGGGATGGGAGGGGCTGTAGTTGGGATTATGTTGTGTATAACTGTAATAATGGATGGGAGGGGCTGTATTTGGGGATTTGTTGTGTATAACTGTAATAAGGGGTGGGAGGGGCTATATTTTGGGATTATGTAGTGTATAATTGTAATAAGGGATGGGAGGGGCTGTATTTGGGATTATGTAGTGTATAACTGTAATAATGGGATGGGAGGGGCTGTATTTGGGATTATGTAGTGTATAATTGTAATAAGGGATGGGAGGGGCTGTATTTGGGGATTATGTTGTGTATAACTGTAATAATGGGATGGGAGGGGCTGTAGTTGGGATTATGTAGTGTATAATTGTAATAAGGGATGGGAGGGGCTGTATTTTGGGATTATGTTGTGTATAACTGTATTGGGGGATGTATGTATTGTAATAATGGATGGGAGGGGCTGTATTTGGGGATTATGTTGTGTATAACTGTAATAAGTATAACTAATATGGGATGGGAGGGGGATTTGGGATTATGGGTATAACTAATATGGGATGGGAGGGGCTGTAGTTGGGGATTATGTAGTGTATAATTGTAATAAGGGATGGGAGGGGCTGTATTTTGGGATTATGTTGTGTATAACTGTAATAATGGATGGGAGGGGCTGTATTTGGGGATTTTGTTGTGTATAACTGTAATAAGGGGTGGGAGGGGCTATATTTTGGGATTATGTAGTGTATAATTGTAATAAGGGGTGGGAGGGGCTGTATTTGGGATTATGTTGTGTATAATTGTAATAATGGGATGGGAGGGGCTGTATTTGGGGATTATGTTGTGTATAACTGTAATAAGGGATGGGAGGGGCTGTATTTGGGGATTATGTTGTGTATAACTGTAATAAGAGATGGGAGGGGCTGTATTTGGGGATTATGTTAGTGTATAACTGTAATAAGGGATGGGAGGGGCTGTATTTGGGGATTATGTTGTGTATAACTGTAATATGGGATGGGAGGGGCTGTATTTTGGGATTATGTAGTGTATAATTGTAATAAGGGATGGGAGGGGCTGTATTTTGGGATTATGTTGTGTATAACTGTAATAAGGGATGGGAGGGGCTGTATTTGGGGATTATGTAGTGTATAACTGTAATAATGGGATGGGAGGGGCTGTAGTTGGGATTATGTTGTGTATAACTGTAATAATGGGATGGGAGGGGCTGTATTTGGGGATTATGTAGTGTATAACTGTAATAAGGGATGGGAGGGGCTGTATTTGGGATTATGTTGTGTATAACTTTATTTGGGGATTATGTAGTGTAATAATGGGATGGGAGGGGCTGTATTTGGGGATTATGTTGTGTATAACTGTAATAAGGGATGGGAGGGGGAGGGGCTGATAGGGGCTGTTTGGGATTATGTAGTGTATAATTGTAATAAGGGATGGGAGGGGCTGTATTTTGGGATTATGTTGTGTATAACTGTAATAATGGATGGGAGGGGCTGTATTTGGGGATTATGTAGTGTATAACTGTAATAAGGGATGGGAGGGGCTGTATTTGGGATTATGTTGTGTATTTGGGGATTATGTTGTGTATAACTGTAATAAGGAGATGGGAGGGGCTGTATTTGGGGATTATGTAGTGTATAATTGTAATAATGGGATGGGAGGGGCTGTATTTGGGGATTATGTTGTGTATAACTGTAATAAGGGATGGGAGGGGCTGTATTTGGGGATTATGTAGTGTATAAGGGGCTGTAATAAGGGATGGGAGGGGCTGTATTTTGGGATTATGTTGTGTATAACTGTAATAAGGGATGGGAGGGGCTGTATTTGGGGATTATGTAGTGTATAATTGTAATAAGGGATGGGAGGGGCTGTATTTGGGGATTATGTTGTGTATAACTGTAATAGGGATGGGAGGATGGGAGGGGCTGTATTTGGGATTATGTAGTGTATAACTGTAATAAGGGATGGGAGGGGCTGTATTTGGGGATTATGTTGTGTATAACTGTAATAAGGGATGGGAGGGGCTGTATTTGGGGATTATGTTGTGTATATCTGTAATATGGGATGGGAGGGGGATTTGGGGGGGCTGTATGGGACGGGAGGGGCTTGTTGGGATTATGTGTGTATAATTGTAATAATAAGGGATGGGAGGGGCTGTATTTGGGGATTATGTAGTGTATAATTGTAATAAGGGATGGGAGGGGCTGTATTTGGGGATTATGTTGTGTATAACTGTAATAAGGGATGGGAGGGGCTGTATTTGGGGATTTTGTTGTGTATAACTGTAATAAGGGGTGGGAGGGGCTATATTTTGGGATTATGTAGTGTATAATTGTAATAAGGGATGGGAGGGGCTGTATTTGGGGATTATGTTGTGTATAATTGTAATAAGGGATGGGAGGGGCTGTATTTGGGGATTATGTAGTGTATAATTGTAATAAGGGATGGGAGGGGCTGTATTTGGGGATTATGTAGTGTATAATTGTAATATGGGATGGGAGGGGCTGTATTTGGGGATTATATTGTGTATCTGTCCATCCATATTTCTATCTATAACGTTAGTCTTCTGCTTTCCATAAATCATCACTAATTTATTCATTCCGGATTTCCCATGAGCTACAAAACACATTGGGATTGTAGGATTGAACGTGTAGAGCAGGAACTGTGACGTGATCTCCCCCATCTCAGTCATGATCGTGTGTGTGATTCTACCAGGAAGGATTACTTGAACTGAACTTCGCCCCAGGCTTGCTGAAAATACATAGCACATGTCAAAGTGTAATGGCAGTTGAATAAAGTGTAATAAAATGTAATTTTGTAATGTTGTTTAAATAAGCATTTGTGATTTGCTGTTATCGTGTCAGAATGAATGTAGTGATGTTGTTTGAGGACTTAACATGGCTGCTGGCCGGAGCTTTGGGTTTGTCTGTAGGAAATCCACCAAATCAACACATCATGCTTATTTTTTCAACTGATATCAACTTTAATTGGATGCAAAAGGTGTAAAAGTCCACTGGTGCCACAGCACTGTGTAGCTCCTGATCAGGAGGTGTGGTGGATCATAATGAAAGATGTGCTAGAACATTCAGTGCTATGTACAGCAGTAATAGTGTTTTATAAGCACTGTAAGACTGAATTAGAAGTGACTTTAGACTGAATCCACCGTGCTGATGTGATCCTTTTTCCAACTATAATAACTGAAACTTATGCAATTACTATATCATTCAGAGAGTAAGTCATAATATGAGGAAACTAGTAAATAGACTGAATATAAAACAATGGGAGTCATTTATAATGCAGGAATAGGACATTATATTTACACAGAGTTTACACAACTCATTCACAAACAATGTAAAAAAAAAGAGAAATGATTCACAATAAACCCTTTAAAATTATTCATATAAGTGTTTATTTAGTGATTCATATTTTGGAGCCAGAGAGTAAAAAATCCATCTCTCATATTTAATTATACAATGAATAATCCTGTTATTACTACAGTTTGTGTTGTTATACGCCACTGGACATGTGACATGTTTCAAACTAAATGCTTGTTTATAGTAATAAACAGAAACACAATTTAATATGAAAAACAGCATATTTCAAAATGCAGATTCAACTTTATCTGGTATTTTTGTGACCAGGTGTGTGTGTGTGTGTGTGTGTGTTGGGTGTTGTGATGTGTGTGTGAGTGGTGAGTGTGTGTGTGTGTGTAGTGTCGGTGTTGGGTGTGTGTGTGTGAGTGTGAGTGTGGTGTGAGTGTGTGTGTGTGTGTGTGAGTGTGTGTGTGTGTGTGTGTGAGTGTGTGTGTGAGTGTGTGAGTGTGTGAGTGTGGTGTGTGAGGAGTGTGTGTGTGAGTGAGTTGTGTGAGTGGTGAGTGAGTGTGTGTGAGTGAGTGTGTGTGAGTGAGTGTGTGTGTGTGAGTGTGTGTGTGTGTGTCAGTGTGTGTGTGTGTGTGTGTGTGTGTGTGTGTGTGTGTGTTGTGTGTGTGTGAGTGTGAGTGTGTGTGTGTGTGTGTGTGTGTGGGTGTGTGTGTGTGTGTGTGTGTTTGGTGTGTGGTGTGTGTGTGTGTGTGTGTGTGGGTGTGGTGGTGTGTGTGAGTGTGTGTGTGTGTGTGTGTGTTTGTGTGTGTGTGTGTGTGTGTGTGTGTGTGTGTGTGTGTGTGTTATGTGTGTGTGTGTGTGTGTGTGTGTGCGCGTGTGTGTGTGTGTGTGTATCCTGCTCGCTTCAAGTTTTGTCTTATGCATGTTGATCTGATTTCCCCGTGTTTGCTGTGACTGGTGTTATAATGGCCTACGCATGGAGACGCTGGATTTGGGTTTCTGCTCTGGTTATGGTTCAGATTATCAGACACACATTCAGCTGCGTCCGCTTATTCTAGTGTCTTAATAAAGACTGTAATCTCAGTGCAAGTTCAGAAAACAATTAAGAAAGAAAATGATAATTTATTTTTAAATACATTTTCTAAATGAAACCTTACACACAATGTTTTCTGCTTCAATGCTGAAATAGAGATCTTATATCATTATCGATCGGTAGATAAATTATGATGCATTCTGGTCCATTCAAACTTTCAAATGACTACATTTAAATTAACATTACCATTAGAGAGATCGTTTCATCAAAATTAAACCTTAATGTTTTATTTATTCACCCTTTTGGTTTTGCAGACTTGGATTTATTACTTCTCCTAAACACAATAGAAGTTATTTTGAAGAGGGGGTAGAGAGCAGGTGTTGGTCCCCACTTGATTCCATTAAAATAAATACCAGAAACTGTTTACCAATATTCTTTAAACTCTCCTCTTTAAAATATTTTGAGAATATATTGTAATTTTATTTCTTCATTTTTAGAATGAGCATAAGAACACTTTAACCCAAAGTCCTAAACTCGGGAGTCCTGGTTCAAAAATGATTTTCTAAACGAACAGCGGTTTATTTGTGTATTAATCTTCATTTATTTTTATTTTCAACATCCTTAAATTGACTCTTGTTAGGATTATGGCGAGTGGGGGGAAGTGGGAGCTCAGTGGTTAAGGTATTGTCCTTTGGACCAGAAGATCGGAAGATCACAGGTTCAAATCCCACCAACTGTCATCAGTGGGCCCTTTAGCAAGGCCCTTAACGCTTAATTTCTCAATTGTAAGTCTGTTTTGGAAAAGGGCGTCTGCCAAATGCTGTAAATGCTGTAAATGTAAATGGCACTGGAGTATAATTGATTAGTAATTTCACTCTGATGACAGACAGCACTTGTATATGTCACACCTGCTACTGTTATTGGTTCGATTTAAGATGGAGGAGCGGTAGGGTCTCATTATCCAGTAGCTGTACCTCCGTACCTGTTCTGATCTGTACACCAGCTCTCTTGGTGAGGTTAAACTGTTGTTCATTTCAGCTGCTTTATTCCTGCATCAACATCTTGTGGACAACTTTCTGATCTCACCATCACACAAATCACATTTAAAAGTCACGTTTACTTTATCTCCATAACCTTTGGCCGACTAAATCAGCCTTCCTTTTCCTCACACATTGTGAATCTAACATGAGCTTTGCCTTTCTGATGCTGCTGCATAAGATTTAAAACGCCTACGAACACAAAACCATCAATCGGCCATTTCCCTCCGTGTGCGACTGATCTCGCGGTCTCTCCGGGTTCAGGGATGCCAGTTTAAGTGCAGTGAATCTGCTGTCAGACAGTCAGTGGCAGTTCATTGCACTTTGGTGACAGAGCAGAGAAGGCCTTGAAGTAAAGTAACCTATTATCATTAGAGAAGGTGAGACAGGTGGAGCAGACTACTACAGTGTGTGTAGATGTTAACGATGTGACTTACACTATCCCACAGAAGCACATACACTCCTCACATTATTGTAAATATTTTATTATATCTTGTCTTGTCACAACACTGAAGACACTTTCCTACAGTCTAAAGTCCAAATTGGACCCAAATGTCAATGTTTTGTGTGGCCACCATTAATTCCCAGCACTGCCTTAACCATCATGGGCATGGAGTCCACCAGAGCTTCACAGGCTCCACCATGATGACATCACAGAGCATGATACTGACCATACAGTTCTCCACCTTCTGTTTGAGGATGACCCACATACATGCTTGGCCAGTCCATCACCTTTACCCTCCGCTTCTTTAGCAAGGCAGTGACCGTGTTGGAGGTGTGTTTGTTGTCATTATCATGTTGGAATACTCCCCTGTGGCTCCAAAGGAAGGGAATCATGCTGTGCTGGAGTATGTCTCAGTACATGCTGGCATTCATGGCTCCCTCAGTGAACTGTAGCACTCATGCAGCACTCATGCTGCCCCAGACCATGACACTGCCCCCACCATGCTTGACTGTAAGCAAGACAAAATTGTCTTCGTTCTCCTCACCTGGATGCGGCAACACATTCTTGACACCATCTGAAGCAAATAAGTTAATCTGGGTTTCATCAGACTACAGGATATGGTTCCAGTAAGCCATGCGATTAGTCTTCTTGTCACCAAACAAAGTGTTTGATGGCTTTCTTTAGACGATGCATCCTTTCTTCCGATAACACCAAATTAAACACACCTGCTCTCCATTCACGCCTGGGCCCTTGTAACACTAACGTGTCACATGACTGGCTCACTTTTGTGGCCAGTGGTTTAGACATGAATGGCTGTGTGTTGAGTTATTTTGAGGGGACATATCAACACTATTATATAAGCTGTACACGCATTACTTGACATTGTGGTGTCACATGAAACGATATAATCAAATATTTACAAAAATAACCTGAGGAAAAAATCTCTTTTTCAGCCTATTGGTTCTGAAATAATACCCACTCCTGTAGTGTCTGCCTGATGGAGATGTGTTAAATGTGTTGAATAGGCTTTTCAGATGTGATTTCTTTTTTACCTTACTTGGACATCGATGCAGTAGATGACATGTAAGGCGCAGAGATTATCGCCAAGGCCTTGCATTCCTGTACTGTGCATCTGTCACACCAGATGGTCAGGTATCCAGTTAGGATTGTCTCGAGTGTGCATATGTAGACGTTTGTGAGGATCTTGTATGAGACGAGGCCAAATTGCAACGAGTTGCTGATGAGATGTTTTAAGTCATGTGCAGGGACTCCAAAATGTTCTTGACTCCTTCTATCATGGTCTCATTCATATCTAATATCTCTTTATTTACTTCCTTCTGTTTTTTCGAGGCAGAAGTTATCACTGCATCATTTTGATCATTTTGATAGCATTCTTACCTCATCGCCCAAGATGGAGATATCGTCCACAAACTTGAAGATGATGTTGAACTGTTCTGGGAAACACAATAGTTTGTGATAGTGAGAGGACAGGAGGGAACTTGGACCAAAACCCTTTAGAGCTCCAGTTCTCAGAGTCATTTTCACTTTTCTGCCCAGTGGTTTAGACATGAATGGCTGTGATTGTTTTAGGGGACATATTTACACTATTGTATAAACTGTTGTTAGAAAGTCTAAGATTGACTTACACACGTGAGATTTCAGTCCTGATTGTTTCAGCTTTGAATGAGGTTGGATGGCATGATTGTGTTAAAGGCAGTGATGAAGAAGGCGCTCGTCCATTTTGGGCTTTGTAGGCAAGCGTCTGTGTTTTGAATCTGATGCATGCAGCTACTGGAAGCCAGTGGATGGAGTTCACAGTGAGGGTGAGAACTTGGGCAGACTGAACACGAGTCACACAGCTGCATTTTGGATCATTTACAGAGGACGAATAGAGTTCAGCGGAAGAAGTCGTCACAAAGAGTTCAATTTCAAAATGACACGAGACGAAGAAGCAGCTGAACAGCCTGTACACACAGAAACGCTCGAATCCTTCTGATGATGTAGAGAAGAAACCAAAAAGTGTAAACCACATTAGCCACGTGTGTGAAAGGACATTCGACTATCGATGGTTACCACAGAGAGGTGGTTTAAGGTTAATTTAACGTATTTCTGAGTGGTGGTTTAAGGTTTATTTAACATATTTCTGAGTGGTGGTTTAAGGTTAATTTAACATATTTCTGAGTGGTGGTTTAAGGTTAATTTAACGTATTTCTGAGTGGTGGTTTAAGGTTTATTTAACGTATTTCTGAGTGGTGGTTTAAGGTTAATTTAACTTATTTCTGAGTGGTGGTTTAAGGTTAATTTAACTTATTTCTGAGTGGTGGTTTAAGGTTTATTTAACGTATTTCTGAGTGGTGGTTTAAGGTTAATTTAACATATTTCTGAGTGGTGGTTTAAGGTTAATTTAACAGTGTTAAGGTTAATTTAACATATTTCTGAGTGGTGGTTTAAGGTTAATTTAACGTATTTCTGAGTGGTGGTTTAAGGTTAATTTAACATATTTCTGAGTGGTGGTTTAAGGTTAATTTAACGTATTTCTGAGTGGTGGTTTAAGGTTATTTATTTCTGAGTGGTGGTTTAAGGTTAATTTAACGTATTTCTGAGTGGTGGTTTAAGGTTTAATTTAACGTATTTCTGAGTGGTGGTTTAAGGTTAATTTAACATATTTCTGAGTGGTGGTTTAAGGTTAATTTAACGTATTTCTGAGTGGTGGTTTAAGGTTAATTTAACGTATTTCTGAGTGGTGGTTTAAGGTTAATTTAACATATTTCTGAGTGGTGGTTTAAGGTTTATTTAACATATTTCTGAGTGGTGGTTTAAGGTTTATTTAACTTATTTCTGAGTGGTGGTTTAAGGTTTATTTAACGTATTTCTGAGTGGTGGTTTAAGGTTTATTTAACATATTTCTGAGTGGTGGTTTAAGGTTAATTTAACATATTTCTGAGTGGTGGTTTAAGGTTAATTTAACGTATTTCTGAGTGGTGGTTTAAGGTTAATTTAACGTATTTCTGAGTGGTGGTTTAAGGTTAATTTAACATATTTCTGAGTGGTGGCTGAAGAGGACAGCAATATGTAATGTTATTTACCGCGCTTTTTTTACTGCTGGTGACTTGATGGCAACGTCACTTATTGAAGACATCCATACCTGCAACAAGTCCTGATTTCACTCAGGTTATGTCTATATTTTGCCACTTTTTCAACATTTAGTTGAATGGCATGTAAAGTCTTTTTATACCGAAGAGAAGGACTTGTAGGAAATATATTATAAAGATGATACATCACTATTAATTTATATATAATTTGCGCAGTTGAAATGACTATGGATCATTTATTACACATATTTGTGCTTCTATTCAGGAAGATTCAGGAAGAAAAATGTTTTTTAAATAATGTACGAGTTCCAGTATTCATATACATCACTATGTAACAACACAAGGATGGGAAGAAAAAGCTAATGAGCATAAAATGACTTAAACTGAAATATGAATATATATATATATATATATATATATATATATATATATATATATATATATATATATATATATATATATATATATATATGTATCTTATTCAAAAAAAAACAAGAATAATTAAAAAAAAAATTTATTTACTCTTTTGATTGCCAGTATTTTATAGCTTTTTAGTCTGTTAAAAGGTCTCGTATAACTTTTTGACTTTTCAAAATATTGTGGAAAAAAAACAACAACCCATATGTAATATTAATGATATAATTGTAGATAACCAGACTGATATAAAATGCTGGAATGGAGATGAGTCATGTTTTTAATTGGCTATTGACTGTCAATTGTTAATGTGTATTTTTTTCCATTTGCCTTATTAATGCAGGGAGGGCTGAGAAACAGCAAGCATGAATGCACACTGTCATCACAGGAGTATGTGCATGAGCTTCGCTCTGGCATTAATGAGGAGCGGTTACTCAACTGCCTCGAGTCTCTGCGTGTGTCTCTAACCAGCAATCCTGTCAGGTCAGTAACTTCCGCACTATTTCACAACCATTGTCTCGAATGCCTTTTTTCAATAGTACTTTATTTGTGTGGAGCAACTTTGGGACAATGTTTATTGTTGAAAAGTGCTACAAAATGTAGAATTGAATTGAATCTTTGTCCACTGGGGAGATTGTCTAAAAAAAGGCTGTTCCTCTGTAGAGAATGTTATAATGTAGGGGAAGACTGATGGGGGGGGGCAAGGTTTGTGGATCTGTTGGTGTCAATGACTTTCCATTTCTTCCTTTGTGTAAAGCAATGAGAAATTAGTTTTGTTGTGTTTGTATTAGTTGCTGCTTTTATGCTTAAGATGGTGTTTGAACAACATGAGTGGAGAACAATCATTGTCACTGATCACCATCATATATACAATTATTCTCATGAGAGGACTCGTTCTCTTCCAGGATGGGCGTGCTGTTAAAATGTAATTTAATTATAATCACCACGTAATTCCAGGTTTATTTTACAGACATGTGGAAATTTGACCAACCGTGTAAAAAATAAACAGATAACCGGTAGGTAAAGGCATAAAGACACATCTACATTTTAATAGTGTGCTTTTGTTTGTTTGTTTGTTTGTTTGTTTCAGCTGGGTAAATAATTTTGGGCATGAGGGTCTTGGACTGCTTTTGGATGTGCTGGAGAAGCTTCTTGACAAGAAACAGTATGTGATTATATTGTTAATATTTTGAGCAGGTTTATAGACACACATGTTGCTAATTTAATTGTTTTATCTCACTTTTTTCCAGACAAGAGGTCATTGACAAGAAGAACCAACACAAACTTATCCAGTGCCTCAAAGCCTTTATGAACAATAAGGTGTGTTAAGCGGATGTATAAAACGTGTTAAAGATTTTAAAGACTGTCACAGATTTCAATACAGTGTAAAAGTGGGTGGATTCATTTCAGCTTTGAAAACATAAATAATAAAAAGTAACAAGCCAAGTCAATATGCAGCAACATGGGTGAATTTGCATGTTTTCCAAGTCAATATTCTCTAATGAAACCTCTCTAATGAATAACACTCATGCTACTGTATGAAATGTGCCTTGTACATGCAGGGAATTGAAAAAAGTATTTATACCCCTTGAATATTTACACATTTTGTCCACAGAACAGCTGTAATTATACTGGGATTTAAGTGCACAGAGAAAAACATAAATAATTACTAATTTATGTGAATTTGCAGTTGATTGCAGGGGATTTTATTTAGGGCATCGGAGTAACAGGGGGGGTAAATACATATGCACGCCACACTTTTCAGATTATTTGTACAAATATTTAACATCATTTATCATTTTCCTTCCACTTCACAATTATGCCAAAACTTGTGTTTAAATTCCCAATAAAAGATATTTACATTTGTTTTTATAACATGACATAATATGGAACTATTTAAGGCGTATGAATACTTTTGCACTGTATTATTTGGTACCAAATCATTTTGTTATAACCACTGCTTTTCTTTTGCAAATGTTATAATGGTGTGAATACATTTTAGTATGGCCTGCAAAGGATACTTGGGGATGAGCGAAGCCTTCTCTTACTGGCTACAGCTATTGATCCCAAGCAGCCGATTATGATGACTGAGATTGTGAAGATTCTGTCTGCAGTCTGCATTATTGGAGAGGAGAACATGTACGGTTATTGTGTTATTCCTGTGCTATCCAATAACTGAAATGTTTGTACGCTTTAGTGCCAGACACGGTTATAATCACACATTATTTTACAGTATGAAGACTTTCTTCTATTTCCTCGTCTTCTTTTTCATATAAGTGTTTATTTACTGTTATATAGTAATGTGTAATACTTTCCCTACGTATTAGACACTACTAATAAATATAGAAAAAACATTACTGAGAGAAGAAAAAGAAATGTAAACCACACTTTTAATCATTTGCCAGTTTTATATATATATATATATATATATATATATATATATATATATATATATATATATATATATATATATATATATATATATATATATATATATATATATATATATATATATATATATACACACACACACAAAAGTATTTTATATGTAATTATTATATATTTAATTATTTAAATCACTCCCAGCCTTGTGCTTCTATATCATTTATTTTGATTTTAGTTGGCATTGTTGTTTTTTGCAGTAGATTCATAACGCGCATGTTGTTACGGATTATTGAGATTTGTTGCTACTTTAAAAAACATGAAAGTGTTGCCACTTTAATACTATGGTTAGCTATGGTTACTATGGTTAGCTATGGTTACTATGGTGTTGTAGTTCTGAGGGAGATGCATTGTGGGTAGTGTAGCTCGGAACAGAGTGCTTGGGAAGCGTGTGTTTTGGTGTGCGCAGTTAGAAACTTATGCGCGGTTATAGTTCACAGATCAATAGTATAACAGCTCCTAATTGGGAGGCGGGGTATAAAGGTAGTAAGGTCCCATTCGATTGGTCAAATTTGGACAACCTACGCATTCAAAACAAAAGCTTAACACAAAATAAATGTTAAATTGTCACAGCTCTCGCCGATATGAATATGTATTGTACTGTCACATGTACTGTTATCGTAATAATGATATTTTTTCGATATATTGTGCAGCCCTTATATATATATATATATATATATATATATATATATATATATATAAATAAATAATGTATATACACTAGCAATATATATATTGCTAGTGCTCTGTCTTCTAATGTCTTTTTTATTGTTCATAGTCTGGATAAGATTCTGGCAGCCATGACGATTGCAGCTGAGAGAAATAATAAAGAAAGGTTCACTTCAATAGTAGAGGGTCTGGAGAATCACGAAGCACAGCAGCTTCAGGTCCGTTATCTCTCCTTTGCAAGAAGATAAAATAACATTCTGATGATACACTCACACTTACAGCCCTCAAGAAATAATTAATAAATAATCTCAATATGATTTGAACAAAAAACTGTATTTTCTTCTTCCTCGATTTAACACCTCATTACTATTAATATATTGTAATGTAATTATCACATTATTTTTAGTTTTGTTATTATGCAGTTTTATATAATACACAAAACATCAGTATTTTACTAACATTTTAGTTTTGAGATAGTAATGTGTTACTGTCACTGTATTCTTTAAAGGATCAATCTAGCAACACTTTTTGTTCAATTCCACATATAACAATAATCATTTTTATTTATGTCCATGTACATCAAAAATAAACAAATATGCTAAAAAATACAATAAAAATAAAACTTAATTAATACAAATAAAGTATGCTTGAAATTGCATGATTAAAGTACTGTTTAAATTTCATGTTTTAAGAAGCAATTGGGAAAATAATATTCTAGTATTATTAAGAAAATAACATTTTAATAATTTGATGTAATTCCCAAAACAACTGAAAATAATTGAATTAAATGTTTCTTCTTTGTTTAAAAGAGGAAACAGACAGAACAGAAATCCACATGTTTCTTTCCAGTCATTTTGGAACTTTTGATGTTCCTCTACATTTTTATTCTTTTCATCATCACTTATTGGTTTGTTATTGATTGGCATGTTGAATCTTAAACACTGCACATGTGCACATATCAGGACAATGTAAATCACAGGTCAGAACAATGTAAATCACAGGTCAGGACAATGTAAATCACAGGTCAGGACAATGTAAATCACAGGTCAGGACAATGTAAATCACAGGTCAGGACAATGTAAATCACAGGTCAGGACAATGTAAATCACAGGTCAGGACAATGTAAATCACAGACAATGTAAATCACATATCAGGACAATGTAAATCACAGGTCAGGACAATGTAAATCACAGGTCAGGACAATGTAAATCACAGGTCAGGACAATGTAAATCACAGGTCAGGACAATGTAAATCACAGGTCAGGACAATGTAAATCACAGGTCAGGACAATGTAAATCACAGGTCAGTACAATGTAAATCACAGGTCAGGACAATGTAAATCACAGGTCAGTACAATGTAAATCACAGGTCAGGACAATGTAAATCACAGTACAATGTAAATCAGGTCAGGACAATGTAAATCACAGGTCAGGACAATGTAAATCACAGGTCAGTACAATGTAAATCACAGGTCAGGACAATGTAAATCACAGGTCAGTACAATGTAAATCACAGGTCAGGACAATGTAAATCACAGGTCAGTACAATGTAAATCACAGGTCAGGACAATGTAAATCACAGGTCAGAACAAAATCACAGGTCAGGACAATGTAAATCACAGGTCAGTACAATGTAAATCACAGATCAGGACAATGTAAATCACAGATCAGGACAATGTAAATCACAGGTCAGGACAATGTAAATCACAGGTCAGGACAATGTAAATCACAGGTCAGGACAATGTAAATCACAGGTCAGGACAATGTAAATCACAGGTCAGTACAATGTAAATCACAGGTCAGGACAATGTAAATCACAGGTCAGTACAATGTAAATCACAGGTCAGGACAATGTAAATCACAGGTCAGTACAATGTAAATCACAGGTCAGGACAATGTAAATCACAGGTCAGTACAATGTAAATCACAGGTCAGGACAATGTAAATCACAGGTCAGGACAATGTAAATCACAGGTCAGGACAATGTAAATCACAGATCAGGACAATGTAAATCACAGGTCAGGACAATGTAAATCACAGGTCAGGACAATGTAAATCAGGACATGTAAATCAGGACAATGTAAATCACAGGTCAGGACAATGTAAATCACAGGTCAGGACAATGTAAATCACAGGTCAGTACAATGTAAATCACAGGTCAGGACAATGTAAATCACAAATCACAATCGCATTTCTCCTTCATACTGTCTTATCATGAACTACTATAGTACATATATCATATTTCATTGTTTTATATGGAAATGTTCTTATATTTATTACTTTGCACACAGAGATGTAATTATACAGTATAAACATGTTTGTAATATTAGCATCCACTTTGACGGCATCGGTATTAAACGTTTGTGTGTTTGTGTACATGTGTGTGTGTGTGTGTGTGTGTGTGTGTGTGTGTGTGTGTGTGTGTGTGTGTGTGTGTGTGTGTGTGTGTCTTGCAAACACAGACAGCCTGTATGCAGCTAATCAATGCCCTGGTAACCTTCCCCGATGATCTGGACTTCAGAATCCATTTACGGAATGAGTTTCTGCGCTGTGGACTGAAAAAGATCCTGCCAGTGAGTAATGCTGTTTCTCAAAGTCGGATACATTTATACACTATTTTATTATTATAAATAGGAGGTGATGATGATGATGAAAAGAGACACTTGACCCTCGCCCTTGTTCACAGTCTGCAAAAAATCTACTTTTGCTTGTTTGAATTAATGATTTATGGTGTGTGTGTGTGTGTGTGTGTGTGTGTGTGTGTGTGTGTGTGTTGTTTCCTTTTGCTATTTTTGCTCAAATTCTATTTATTTTATCAAACAGATTTCATACCTCAATTTGTGGGTTACATGTAACTGTGTATTCATGCTGTAGAATCCAGAAATATAGAAGTTCAGCAAAGCGATGTGCAGCCGAATGTAAAATCAGAATCTGAAATCGAATGTGATTGTGTTTTATTACAATAATGCACCCTTTTGATTGATGTGATGATCATTAGGATGGAGATGAAGGTCACCTCCATGTGTAACTCCCGTTAATGACTTCTTTTCTCTACATCTCTAATGACAGGAGCTGAAGGAGACAGAAGAATTGGACATTCAGCTGAAGGTGTTCAATGAGAATAAGGAGGAGGATTCTATTGAGCTCTCTCACCGGCTGGATGACATCCGTACAGAGATGGAATATCCTTTTCACAGCAGTTCCTTTTCAGTGGACGGCAGCTAGTGAGTGAGATGTGCTGCTTTCTTTCAGCTGCGTCATTCTTAAACCCAGATCCTCCTTTTGAATTGACTCCAGGCAGAGAGTGACATTTTAGTATTATTTAACATTTTAGTTACTCTTATTCTCCATAGAAGTGAATTTTCCTAAACAATTAAATATTAAAATGACATGTTCTATGTACTGAACCGTAGCATCCTTCAGCAAAAAGAAAAAGATACTTTTGTTTTGTCTGCACACAAACACCATCTTCACCTTTTTACCATTCTGCATCATTTGGTGCTTTTTCTCTTGAATGTCAACTCCAGGCAGCTGCTGAATTTTAATTAGTGTCTGAGCGAACATTACTTATCACCGAGGGACCACTGCAGTGAGGAGGGGTATTTCTCTCAAAATAAATTCATCTATTACCATTTAATTATACATTTGCTAATGTTGACTTATTTTTGTAACATTATCTACTTACAGGGTTGTGTAATTCAACTTCTAATGATTCTCACTCCTATTTATTTATTAAATCTTGCAAAATATCGTAATATGGTATTTTTGTCTCAAGAAAATCTGCTGGAAATCTTTCCCAAACTAAATCCTTATATTTATCACCATCTTCACTAAATCTGCTCCACACTCAGCTTTTTTTCATGAGCGCAGAATGAAACTTGATTTACCTGCTGATTGTTTTTGAACTCATTTGATTAGCACACAGAACAGTCGTATTCTCTTTTTCACTCGTACACTCGGAGTTTAGCGGGTGATGAAAGCAGAGTTCCGTGTTTGTTCAACGCCTCACATTTACCTCGATTCATTCTTTCTAATTAAATTACAAACGAATGTGTCTGTGTTTATATATCAAAACTATATCAATTATAACACATACCACCCAATCCACCCAAAACCCCGGCAAAGCTTTACTCAGCCTTCACAGTGCTCTATTTTTGGTCAGTTGGACAGAGAGTGTGTGTGTGAGTGTGTGTGAGTGTGTGTGAGTGTGTGTGAGTGTGTGTGAGTGTGTGTGAGTGTGTGTGAGTGTGTGTGTGTGAGTGTGTGTGAGTGTGTGTGAGTGTGTGTGTGTGTGTGTGTGTGTGTGAGTGTGTGTGTGAGTGTGTGTGTGTGTGTGTGTGAGTGTGTGTGTGTGTGTGAGTGTGTGTGTGTGTGATGTGTGTGTGTGTGAGTGTGTTGTGTGTGTGTGTGAGTGTGGTGTGTGTGAGTGTGAGTGTGAGTGTGAGTGTGTGTGAGAGAGTGTGTGTGTGTGAGAGTGTGTGTGTGAGCGTGAGTGTGTGTGTGTGTGTGTGTGAGAGTGTGTGTGAATGTTAACTACACTATGGACATCAACAGTCGCTGAGTTTGTCCTGCTTTATTGGACTTTTTTCATGGCCGTATCTGGGAACTTTGTTCATAGCCGAGGTCCTGATGTTGACGCCAGGGATCATCTGTTAGTATTCCGAAACGTGAAAAGGTTTTACTCCCGGTAAAAACCGAGCTTGTGCTCAACGCCGGACCAAAAAGAGACATCACAGACCAACTCTTCTGTGCTGTAAGAACATTGAGTATGAGGTATTGTGTGTAGCCCCCCCTCTCTCTCTCCTGGCAGTGATTCTGCATGCAATGTTATCACAGAGCCCAAAATCCCGTCTCATTATCTCTGTAGATTTTAATCACAAGTGACGAAATGGTCTGATGAGAGCAGTGAGGCTGTGAAAGACTGTTCACTCGGGGAGGATCTTGATATCTGACGATATTATGGACTATATAAACTTCTGTGTGGAGGACACTGTCCCTACCAGGACTGTACGGCGTTTTCACACAATAAACCATGGATAAATCCTGATATAAAGATTCTCCTTAAAGAGAAGAAGAGGATTTTAAAATCAGGAAACAAGGAAGAGCTAAAACAGTACGGAGAGAACTGAGAAGGACGATCAGGGAGGGAAAAGCCACTCAAAACCATCGCTGGACTTAAGGAGCCTAACACGAGGGCTGAAGATGACTCGGAGAGGGGGGGGGTCTGTAGCTATTCTTTAACAGATGTGATCAGCTACACCGCCCCCACCCGCTCGTTCTCCCCCTTCCGCAACCCACCTTCTATACTCCCAAAGCAGACTTCCCCAACCCCACCTCTCTCTCTCTCTCTCTCTGTGCTGATCTCAGCTCACAGCCTACCCACAAAACACCTCACCAAACCACACCCCAGTGCTACACACTGCCCCTTTCAGAAGTCCAGGTGAGGGTGGAGCTCAGGAGGATCCGGATGAGGAAAGCTGCAGGCCCAGACGCCATCAGCTCCAGGCTGTTTAAGACCTGTGCAGACTCTATAGCACAGTGCTGTACATGTTTAGCCTGGGGAACGTGCCACAGCTGTGGAAGACTTCCTGCGTGGTTCTTACACCAAAGATGCCACGTCCAAAGGATTTTGGGGACCTGTGGCATTGCCCTCACATCTGATGAAGACATTGGAGAGACTGATGCTAACGCATTTCTGACAGCTGGTGAGCCCATTAATGGATTCACTTCAGGTTGCCTACCAAGAAGACATTGGAGTGGAAAATCATCTAACTGGCTGCTGCATTACTTCACTAACTGAGCAGAGTATGTGAGGACTGTGGTCTGTGTGTCTGACCTCTCCAACACGGGAGCGCCGCAGGGAACAGTCCTACACTGCAGACTTCCAGTACAGCTCAGCAACCTGTCACCCACAGAAGCTCTCGGACAACTCTGCCATCATTGGAGCACAAGTCAAGTCTTTATTGTCATTTCAAGTGCAGTATATACAGAGAGAGGAGACAATGTTTCCCCAGGACCAGAGTGGGCTGATCCGGAACTTGTGGACCTGCGCCAACCGAACTGCCTCCTGATAAAAGTGGGGAAGACCAAAGAACTGGCGCTGGATTTTCGTAGTCACAAAAACACTTCACTGTGAACATCCAGGGAACGAGCATTGAGAGAGTGGACTGGTATAAATACACGCGTGTTCATCTGAACAACAAACTGCACTGACAACACTAATGCAATTTATAAGAATGGACAGAACAGACTCTCTGTACTGAGGAGACTGAAGGTCATTTGGAGGGCAGAGAGCACGACTGAAGACCTTTTTTGACTCACTGGTGGCGTCAGCCATATTCTATAGTGTGTTTTCTGGTGCGTTTCCCTCACCTGGACCTGGATGGCTGCTCTTTCCAGGCCTCCTTGGCCACAGACTAGGTGTCCGTCCAGAAGGAGCATGTGAGCCAGGTGTATTACAAGTCTGTCTTTCCCTTTGTTACCACCAGGAGGTCACATGATTGTTCCATTCTGCTGGGGTAATAGAAGAGGTTATCCTTTACTATAAATATGAGCGAGGGAGCCGTTGCTCCGGTTGGTCACCTCTGAGCATGTGGCTCCAGCAAAGCTTTAAGCAATCAAAGTTGCCCTCACGGGATGCCTGGCAGCACAGCTTGCACAAGGGGTTTCACATCAACTGACTTGTGGCCATCAGCGACGGACGAGTTTGCCTTTGTCTATGTTACAGTGAACTGAGTAGAGGCACAAGCAGGTTAGGGACCGTGTACACAAGTCACTGGTATTGTTTTCATTGTTAATGCACTTCATGCTATGATGGAGTCTCTGGCCATCGAGATATTACTACCTGTGTCCAGCAATGCCTCGCTGTTCTCACAGTCTAGTTTGACACTGAGGGTCGGGCCATGGTGTTGTGGTGTTAGCCGGCTTTTCAACAAGGGTCGTCGATCTCGTCCCTGGGTCTGTGGGCATCGGTTTATCCACTGGAGAGCCGCCACCCCAGGTTTGCTGGCCGTGAGGCTGGTCCGAGCATGGCTGATGTCATGGCTGGTAGCTACATTTTTAGCTGTAGTGAGGAGATGGTGCACTCAAGGGCCTTCACTACTTCACTTGTGTTTTTGAGATTGAGCGTCCTCTCTTCTGGAGGATGAGAAATCACATACTTTTTGGGTTGGAGTCACCTTTTTGTGGTGTGTAGGAGCTCCTCTATGTGCACTCTCCATGTGCTAAATTCCGCCACTGCGTATCTTGTCTGTAGGCCATAACGGTCGAGGATTTCCTCTTTCACATTGTAAGTTTCTGGCCGATTCAGAAGGAAGACTGTAGTACGTGAGCTGCACATTTCCGGTGATTTAGGCGCTAAGAGCTGTGACCGTCTGGTCATCATGCTACATGATTGTTATTAATGACATTGTGCCTGTAACATCAGCTTCCGGTTTCTTCCTCAGCTCCATTACTTCTGGTGTGGACCTCTAAGCAATTCCCAGTTTCTCCACCTGTTGCTGGAGATTTGTCTCAAGCAAGTTTTTCAGCACACGATATCCATGGTGCTGGGCTGGATGGTACATTTACGACCTGTGTTCCCAAACATTCCCTTTTCCACCTGTGTAGCAACTCGCTAGCTCGATGGGGCAGAACACACGGACCCGGAGAGCCGGTTCTGTCGTTCTGTATTATTTACAAAAAGGAGGAAAGAAAGCAGTGATGATGGGTGATGAGGCCGTGGAAGTGATCGTCCGGGCTGCCTGAATGTACCCGTGTCTTTGTGGCCAGTCGGAGCGTGATCTTGGCTGCTGTAAGCATTTTCCCGTGGCACTCGTCACTGCTTCCTGAGTGAGAGATGGAGAGACGAGCGGAGTTTGTTGGGAGTAGAACCTTTTCTCTCCGGGTGTTCCTCTGGGCTCCTTTAATAGGTGCTCCTTTACTCAAGGAGAGCGACGAGCAGCTGTTCTCCAGAACAAGCCGTGTCTTGTTGGGGCTCTCCAGCCGTCTGCCATGTGCCAAGTTATAGCACTGTAAATTATTAACCCCTTATTTCAGTTTTAGTGACCCAAACATTTTGATTCATGTCTGTAAATGTACTTCTTTCCTTTGTACTATCTTATATTCTTCACTGGACTTTAACTACTTTCATTTGAATAGGAAGTGGAAATAGTAAACATTTAAATGGTGGTGTATATTGATTGTTGTGCTGTGTGAATGATAAACTTCCTTGACTCTGTGCACTGATATGGATGAGGTTTACCACATTCTGTCCAACATGGTAAAAGATACAGGATCTGAATCGTATTGCCTCTCTATTCTTCAACACTTGCTGCTTATAAGAAATGACTACTACATCAGGTGAGCATTTATTTTCCTAAATATGCTTCTTTTTTTGTTAATTTGTGCTGAATTAACTGAATTAAGGGCATTTTGGAATTCATCATTTATATTTATATTATGTAGGCCAAAGTGATTCAAGAAAATTGATCTAAATATGCTCTTGAAGTGTATTTGAAATAGAATACAATATAAATAAAAATGTTATCAGCATAACCTGTAATGTTTTTTAATTTTCTAAATATTTTCTACATTTTAATGCCTTCTTTTAATGTTACGAGTTCTGATTATACAATTGTAGTCATTTGTATATCATAATCATAATTCACTACACAGTTTTCCTGATAATGTGTTCAGGTGAACAGGAACATAAACAGTGTAGAGTCTTTATGCGTATCACTTCTGAACTAAACTCTAGTTTTTATCACAGGATTTACTGAATAATAATACATCAACTTGCATTAAAGACTGTGTTATTTATAATTTACTATTAATTACTATGCTATTGCTATACTAATCCTCTTAATGACTATTCTTGTTATTAAATGTAAAGAGTTTTACATTTAAATAGGAATAAACTACATTATAGATTACATTTTGCTTGTTTGCCATTTGTGGCAGTTCTTGTAGGACATGATAAAGAGAAGGTGGATACGTTTGTCTGGGACTGATGTGAGCACTACATGGTTGATGTGTATCATTGGTTGGATAAGAGACATGATTGATGGTAGCAGACAGAGAGAAGGGGGAGGAGGAGAGTTATGAAGTGAGTGTGATGCTGTTGTGAGGGAGACGTCTACAGGGTAGGCTTTGACAGTTCTAGGTCAGCCTTTTACTTTTTTTCTCAGTTATATTTTCCATGCTAGAAAGATGTTAACCAGTAAATGTAGGACAGCGTATTATGATGATAATAGTAATATTATGTATATCAGCCACGTGTCTGAGCAAGCAGTGCCACAAAAGCAGGGTGGGTTTTTTTTAGACATGGTTTTTCACTATCCTTAATATTCTTTTAATTCCAAGAAGACATCTCTCCTAGCCTCTCCTAACCTCTCCTAGCCTCTCCTAGCCTCTCCTAGCCTCTCCTAGCCTCTCCTAGCCTCTCCTAGCCTCTCCTAACCTCTCCTAGCCTCTCCTAGCCTCTCCTAACCTCTCCTAGCCTCTCCTAGCCTCTCCTAACCTCTCCTAGCCCTAAAACAACACCACAGTAAATGACTTCTGCACATTTCTTTTTGCTGCTGTGATATTTACTGCACTTGTGAAGTGTATTATACAGTACATATCACTGTAATAATAGGCTGAGAATCAGCCAGTTCAGGCCTATAGGGATATATTTCTCCCTTACAGAATCAATTATATACAGAATTTTCTCATCATACATTTATTCTTAAATAACTGAAATAAAAAGTAAACACACTGACATCTTCATTTTCTGCTGGAAAACAAGGACAATGTAGAGTGACGTCAGTGAATCTGATCATACAGAGGAACAGCACTGATTATAAATCATCCGGCCCGTCTTACACAACTACACTTTATAAAAATGCCATTTTTATATCTATATATCACTTATAATCAATAGCTAAATATTAATAACTATAATAATAGAGGATTAGCAGATTTGATGTTATTTTATTATAATAATGTGTACAGTATCAGCAGTACAGGATTTATATCAAAGCACTAACTTAGTACTGTTTTAACAACAGCTTATCTTCTATAACAAGAGGAAAGCGTTACACAACTTAAAACCCAGCAACAAATATATTTTTACTCTCCAGACACAACCTGCTTAATAAGAATTAAAAGATAAGGTTGTTTTTTTTACTTTTTCTACATAAAAATATGTAATAAATGAGCTTAAAAAAGAAAAAAAACACATTCTCAAATTTGTGAAAATCTTGATCCCAGCCGCGTGTGCAGTCCAGTGTACGATGATAATGTCTCCATTTTAACACCTTCATCCTATTTTTGCTCCTGTGTGCTAACATGAACGATTTGTGGAGCCTTTTTGGTTGAGTGAAGTTTCAGTGTAAGAATCACTCGCTTCTCCTACTAAATTCAGTCTCTTCAACGTGATCATTCGTCTTTCAGTACGCTGCTTGTCTTTATCTCTCACACTTTATCTCTGTGAAAGACGTATGTAAAAATGTATTAGATATGATATTACATAATTAAACACACAGTCTTTAACGAGAATACACTCATTCAACATTATAACAAATGGAACATAACGATATCTGAAGAGTGCTGCAGTTAAAACTCAAGTTATTCAGTTGTGGTCACTGATCTATCACAAACATACTGCGTGTATATTTCATCTTAATCCGTCTGCATAATACTTTTCTTCTTGTTTAATGCAATGTAATGTAACATAAAGTAATTTCATTGATTTTTTTAACCTGCTTTATCAGTCATTTGTCCAATTCCTTTTTTGAAATAAAAGAAAAACACTGTTAATGTGATATATTTTGATGAGCCCCTTAAATTAAAGGTAAAACGGTTTTTAATAAAAATGACGATTATATCTTGATTGCTTTATGTCGAACCTGTTGTGGTCGTGGAGACAAAGTCAGATACACACACACACAGACCCGCTGTCCAAATACTTATGGTCCAGTTTATAATGAATCACCGTGTGTGCATCGCTTATGATAACATTATATCTGCTAAATGTCAGTTTAAATTAAAATTGCTATAGACTGTGAGTGTGAAAAGGTCATACAGTGTGTTGTGTGGATAAAGATCATTCCAAACCCATTCACTCTCACACATGCAGATTCGTCTTATCCCATAGTTACGCCGCCTTCATGCTTTCTTTTTACATATTTAATTGCACACTTGATTGTTTTAGTCGTGTGGAATATTATTATTAAAATTAAATATTAGCTTAACAAAATGAAGTTTAATAAAAGTGTTTTTCTGTATCTCACTTAGACCTCAATATTACAAGGTAATTGAAGAATGTGTTGCTCAGATTGTTCTTCACCGAAGTGGAATGGACCCTGACTTTGGTTACAGAGAGAGACTCGACGTAGACTTCACTCAGCTCATCGGTAAATTACCAGTGTGTTTGTGCTGCTTCGTCCCTTAAATATAATGGATGGGATTATATGTATTGATGTCCGGACGTGCTGTATTAATATGTAATCATTATAATAATAATATATTTCACTTTGATCCACAGCCTTGTAGCCATGTAATGATAATAACTCTAATAACAAAAACAGTATTAATATCACTAATAATAATTATATTGATGTATTTGTGCCTTTCAGATCAGTGTGTAGATAAGGCTAAATTGGAGGAGAGTGAACAGCGAGCGACTGAATTCTCTAAAAAGGTAAAGCTGATCGTTCCTGTCATTGGTATTCTGCTGTTCTCCTAAACACCAACAGGAGAACAGTTTTGGCCTGATTAGTAGTTAATCAATAGCTGTCAGCGCGGCTTAATGATATTGTGACCATGTACAGAATTAATATTGTTGACAGAATGTTTGCTTGTTTGTGTTTATAATGGATATGCATAGCAATTAATTACATTTTGTACCCAAGCAGACATTTATTCACAGATGTTTAAAATATATACTTTTTTGTGACAGACCTTTTAATTCTCACATATATTTGAAATCTTGAAGTAAAAACACGTATTGACTTCCACTTGATTGTTGACTTCCTGAAATACACAACATTTGTTGTGTGTAATTTGTATGCGAAAACTGCGTCAAGCCATCATCACACTGACACTACCACCAATGGCTTATTTGTATTGTTTTGTGTGTGTGTGTTTGTGTGTGTGTGTGTGTGTGTGTGTGTGTGTGTGTGTGTGTGTGTGTGTGTGTGTGTGTGTGGTTTTTCAGTTTGATGAAGAGTTCAGTGCACGACAGGAGGCTCAAGCTGGGCTGCAGAAACAGGAGGAGAAAATTAAAGAATTGGAGGCGAAGATAATTTCTTTACAAAATCAGGTAAAACTGCACTTCACCTCTGTCTCACACACACACACTCTCACACACTCTCTCACGCACACACACACACACACACACACACACACACCCACACAGCGTCATGCCAGGCTTTTAAATTACATTCACTAGTCTGAAATACAGCTTTCAGAAGCTCCATAATTACCATCCTAACACTTTCAGTTATTATTTATTAGTAGTATTTACGTAATTAATGTATTTATTTGACTGCTTTACTCGGTTGTCTGTGTTATAAAATGGGAATATGAAATCTTTAGGAATATGACTAGACATTTTTTGTTGAGAGTTCACATTAGGCATTTTTTTCTTCAGGAAAAGGAACTGTTAATGTACTTGCTCGTGGATTCTGACATAATCTGTCAAATTGAAAACTTATTATCAGATATATGAAACTGGATGATTTAATCAACTTCCAATCTTCTCTTTAAAATATAGGATTTGATCTTACTGAATTGCTTTGTTGTGCTATTATGTTCCTTTTCCATCATCAGAATGGGAGACTAAATTTCCTCTCTGAATCACTCCTCGTTTCTTCCAGACCAACAGGCACACGGCTTTTTGCAGAAAATGTCTTCTATTTCCTACTTAACCTAATTTGAAATGCTTTAGGGCTGATATAGACCAAAAAGTGAGTAGTTTGCCTGCTTGCAGAATTAAATAATAAAAAGATGGCACTGCATTTGCAAAATATTCTGTTTCCTATACATAGACTTGATTTTTGTTGTGAATGGCCCTGCTTTGCCTTCCTAACTCTACACCTGGTTTATTATCCCTTATTCGTCTCATTTTATTTATCAATCTTTCTGAGATGTGTATGCAACATTAATTACTGTCTCACACCCATTCCTGACCTTATTCTCCCTAATTCACGCCACATTCGTCTATATGCCTCTTTAAAGTACTGACACTTTACCAAATTGTTTCTCTTCCATCATTGCTTGCTTTGTTCCATGCTTTGCTCCTGCACACATTCATTCCACCTTTAATATTTTACTTTATAAAGAAGTGAATATAATTTACTAAATCTGTACATTTGCATATTTTATTTTAGCTTTAATTGAACTTTGAATATTTTCAAATAAATATAATTTCTGTGAAATTTTTTTAATTTTTAATATTATTGTTTTCTACCAGTGAAATTCAACACATTAATATATTGAGATTCATAAATAATATTTGAATATTTCCCCCGACACATTCTAATGCCACAATCTACACATCTACACCCATTACAAATATATACAGATGTGTAACGTATAGAGACAAGGCTGTACATTCTTTATTACACAATTGAAGGTTGTTTTTAGTCTCTATAATTATAATAATATCAGTAAAGATTTGGTCATTGCAATTGTTTGTAGTCATGCTCCATAGTTTATTTTTATTTTATTTTTATTCTTATCAGATTTTACTGACCAAATATATTTAACAAATGCTTTATAGCTATTTTTAAACTTTGTCCAAACTGAAGTTTCCTGCCCATTTTGTCATTTATAAATGAATGTGCATTTGGTGAATGTGTAGTTCAGAATCTGTGTGCATGAATCCTGAAAATGCTGCTTGTCGTTTTAATTCATAACAAAAATTCTTCAAATTAAAACTGTTAAAATGAATTGACATGAAACCTGAAATGTATATAAACAATTCTACATTTTGTACATGATCGACACAGAAGAACTGTTTTTTGGAGCTTATTGAGTTATAATTTTTATGTATTTCATGAATGCTTTTTCACCACAAGCCAATCAGATCATTCACTTTCTAATCTATACAAAGTGCAGTGTTGCTGGTTTTTAATTTAATCATCGTCATTCGTGGTGAAATTGATTTGAATCGGAGTTGAAATTCCTTATCAGTTTCAGAGTGTTTATTTGCCAGGGGTGGATTTCAGTTCTTTTGTGATTTGTGATAAACAGTAATAAACTCTTACATTTGTCACCATTAAGAATGTGTATCAGGGGAAAACAGATCCCAACACATATCCTGGCAAAATGCGCCACCTATTAGAGTTCTCTGGCACATGATGTACATTACCAGTAGGGGGCAGTCATGCTTCATTCCCACTTTAGCGTTTATTGGAGGCAGTAATAGCGTTGTCTAATCATGGCCAAATTTAGTTCCTGTGATCTCAAGATATGCAGGATATTAAATTGTAAAGCTTTTTAAAAACCTTTCATTTAAAGGGTGTGGCCACGCCGTCAAAATGTCATTGTGTATCGCCCAAAATGCACATGTAGTGTAAGTTTATCACATACATGTCTAAGTTGGACTGCTGGAAACTGGAAATGTCTTACATTTATAATGCATATTGTGTTATGTGTTTGAATGTTCACATAATGTTCAGTGTTTTGGAATTCAGCACTGTAGTACCATCAAGTGCCAAAAAGATTTCTAATAGACTTGTCCAATAAACCGCATCTCCTCCAAGACCCGTGCAGCTTCATGTATGGGATTTATCAAACACTCATCTCCAGAATTGCATAAAGTTCTTTGAAGTCTCATATAAATCATTTTTATTGTCATTTTATATAATGTTGGTTCATTAGGACACTAGTTATAGTATTCGTTTCGGTCTCTGTTGGGAGAATAGAGATGTTCTGTGGGACCAGTCAAGCAGGACAAACGCACTCCACAAGAGGGAAAAAGGATGTGTTGCTACATTTCTAGTGAAATTCTTAATTGACTTTCTATTTTTTCATATCCAGGGTGCAGCTGGAGGCCTTGCAGAAGGTGCTTCTCGTCTACAAACACCATCACCTGGTCCTCCTCCTCCCCCTCCTCCACCTCCACCTCCAGGAGCACTTCCACCTCCGCCTCCTCCTCCCCCTCCTCCTCCTCTTTCAGCAGGTATGGGGCCTCCTCCACCACCAGGACCTCCACCACCACCGGGACCCCCACCACCACCGGGACCACCACCACCACCTGGCTGTGGTCTGCCTCCTGCACCTCCTCCACCATTCCCTGGAGTGCCTGGTCTACCTCCTGCACCTGTTGTACCAAAACTCCCTTATGGCCTAAACCCTAAGAAGACCTATAAACCTGATACAGTGATGAAAAGGGTCAACTGGTCCAAGGTAATTACTGTTTGGAATAGAAAACCATATCATTTCATTTAACTGGAACAAAACCATCAAACAGCAGATAAAGGGGGGGGGGTTTCATTTAAATGGAAAGAGTTGGTAAGTACAATAAAATTACATTTTAAATAATAATAATAGGGACACAGTGGTTTAGTGTTTATCACGTTCGCCTCACACCACCAGGGTCCCGGTTCGATTCCCGTCTCGGCCATGTGTGTGTGGAGTTTGTGCATGTTCTCCCCGTGCCTCAGGGGGTTTTTCTCCGGGTTCTCCGGTTTCCTCCCCCGGTCCAAAAACATGCACGGTAGGTTGATTGGCAACTTGGAAAATTGTCCCTAGTGTATGAGATGTGTGGTGTGTGTGTGTGTGTGTGTGTGTGTGTGTGTGTGTGTGTGTGTGTGTGTGTGTGTGTGTGTGAGTGAATGTGTGTGTGTACCCTGCTCCCCATCCAGGGTGTATCCTGCCTCAATGCCCATAGACGCCTGAGATAGACACAGACTCCCCGTGACCCCCGTGATAACCCGAGGATAAAGCGGTAGTGGGCTTAGATGCGTTAGAAGATGAATGAATGAATGAATAATAATAATAATAATAATGATTCAATTCCATTTCATTTTGGTTTACTTTTATTTTGTGGGAATCCCCATCACTAATTGGAAGATGGTTCCATAACTGTGGGGTTTTATAAGAGAACGCTCTATTCTACATTATATCTGGTACCAAAAAAATAGGCTGCACCTTTTTATCTAATTAGGCCTGGAGGATAATAATAATACAGCAGATTACTCACATACTGGGTCGTTTAAATGCTCATTTAAAATAGTTAGTAACGTTAATTGCATTGGTTTATGTGGCGTGTGTATGTGCTGGACGTAAGAGAATCCCGGTTTGAGTGAGTGGAAGTTCTGCTGATGATCAGAATCGTGGTGGATAGTCGGAGTCCTTGATAGTGAAGCTGATGGACCTTTTTCTCAGCCGCACGATTTCCTCTGAGCATTGCAACTTCTCTCTGAGCAATGAGTGGGAGGAGTTCGGGTCTTTTATTGATCTCCCCAGTCACGCCCATTTCTGCTGGAATGACCAATACAATGCATGAAACTGGAGGGAAAAGTTATTTTGTCTTGTTTGCATGTTTATGGATGGTTTGATGAACCGATAAAGCGCAACATTATTGTTTTATTAAATAAAAAGCAGATCTTTTTGATATTAAGAACAGAAAGTTACGCAGTACAAAGGCAGGAAGGATAATTGATGGATATAAGCATTATAATTCAATTCAATTCAATTCAATTCAATTAAATTTTATTTATAAAGCGCTTTTTTACAATGTGTCATCGTCCCAAAGCAGCTTTACATAATACTAATGTGTGAAAAGTGAAAATCAGTTTTGGCCTAATTGTTTCTTGTTGAGCCGAAGCGACGGTGGTGGCAAGGAAAAAACTCCCTGGGAACAGGAAGAAACCTTGAGAGGAACCCGACTCAACAGAGAACCCCATCCTCATTTGGGTTGTTAGTGTTGTGTGTGGTTGAGGATGTTTATTGTGTAGTGTGGAGTGTATTCATGAATTTGAAGCATCATCAACCGGTTATTATAAACATTCTTGTTTTTATAACTATTGTTTACAAAGACATTACGAATATAATTATTTACATAATTATAGCAGTATGAATGCAGGGACAATTTTATATAGGCATTAAGAGTAGAACTCATCCACAATACAGAGTGATACCCTCTATATATATATATATATATATATATATATATATATATATATATATATATATATATATATATATATATATATATATATATATATATACTATATATATACACACACACACACATATATATAATATAAAACAGTTTACTAGGGCATAAATGAAGATGATGTATTTGTGTGTATCTAGATGTGTGTCTCCCCTCAGGGGGTTGGGGAAGTGAGCTATGTATTGTCCTGTCTAAATTCCCATTTGCCTTTTGGCTCCACAAGTGCTGTAAACTGCTCGGCTCAGTCTGGGATGTGTACACACGTGTCACTTGGTGATTGGGTGCCAAACCTTAAAAACGGGTTATCAGCGCTGAAGTTTTGTCGAGGACAATTCCATGGACCAAAATGATTCTCAGGTTTTTTCAGTTTATTGGGCTCACAGGGTCATCCATTAGTGCCCAGACATCCTGGTGCTGTGTGTGTGTGTGTGTGTGTGTGTGTGTGTGTGTGTGTGTGTGTGTGTGTGTGTGTGTGTGTCTCTTGTCAAAGCTCAAGGTGGATCAGGGAATTACTTCATGGCCTCATAGTAATAGTCAAAGATAGTAAAGTGACCATAATCAGTATTTCCCAGTCATAAAGTATGTGCATGTTAAAGGTTAAAAGGCTTTAGGGAAGATGATAAACTGCTGTATGTTGCCCCAGCACCCCCCCCCCCCCCCACACACACACCCACACACACACACACACACACACACACACACACAACACACAACCACACACACACAACCATGGGGTGTCTCATACCAAGGCCTTTGTCCTGTATCAAGGGATCAAATAGGGCCCAAGCACTACATTTATTTATTCATGCTTTATCTCCTTTAGGGTACTTTTAGGGGTCTTAACATACTCAAAAACTCATGAAACTCAAGAGGCCCAGGTTGTTTGGTGAGTGAGGCTCAGCCCTGGCTGTGACACACACCCGTTACTGCGCCCCCACGGAATTTTAGCTTTATAGTTCATACACACTTGCACATACAATTATAAAAGTCAGTAGACATTTAGAGCTCATTAAAATAAAACCACTTTCACACTGCATTTAACGAGTTGTAATTCACAGGAAATGAGTTATTTAGAGTTGTTTACAAAATGCCAGTGGAATTTGCATTAGTACTCCTAGAAAATTTACATAAGTGCCACCAAACCAGGCAGATGTGATCTCTATACACTGATGATGCAATATTGCAGAGGGCATTTTAATATCATAAATGGTTCAGCCACGGCGAGGCCTGAAACATATGGTCAATAAAACAAAACCACAAAAGAACAATAAGTCACAAGTTAGGTTGTTTATTTTCATGTTTCTGTGACACTCGCACGGCTCACAACGCTTTCTATTACTCATTGTGGTACTTAATCATGAGGGTGTGCAATACTAATCATGGCCACCATCTGTACCAGCCGTGTACACGAGACATTATGTAATCCGATATGGTGGGTGTGTGTGTGTGTGTGTGTGTGTGTGTGTGCACCATTTCAATCCGAATGACTCTGTGGCACGAACACATTAACCTTTATCCCGTTTTCCGTCTTGTATTCCGATCAGCATCAGTATGCGCTATTATAGAAACTGTGCGGAAAACCATGTTGTGTAAAATCACTTCCGTGTTCATAAAGGTACAGTAGTTTGTGTATATTTTCTGTAAGGTAAAGATGAATGGGCCGCTGGAGATCTGATATGGAGACCAGGTGATGTGGAATAAGATGAAATTGCACACAGAGATTTAAGGAAGTGCATTTTATACTTGTACTAGTAAACACAGAAGTAATGACAGAATTTTTATTTTGGTTTGGTTTATCTCAACTCTCTCAAACCGATCACAATTTTGTTCAGTTTGGGCATTTTTATTTTTATTTTTATTTTTGAGGTATACACATGAACATTTTCATTCGGATTGGACTAAACCAATCCATGTAATCCACTGTAATCCAAAGCGTAGTTTAAATCAGTGGGGAGGTGGTGTAGCCCAGTGGTTAAGGTGTTGGACTCTGGACCGGAAGATCACAGGTTCAAACCCCACCATCAAGCTGCCATTAATGGGCCCTTGAGCAAGGCCCTTAACCCTCAATTGCTCATTTGTAAGTCGCTCTGGATAAGGGCGTCTGCCAAATGCTGTAAATGTAAATCAGGAAATACTGAAACTGTGCTGTAATACTGACAGCATGACTAAACATTTAGACTGTATTGTATGGACACAATGATAAAAGGACATGTTATTCTCATGGTGGTTTATTCATTGACACAAATACTTACTTTTGAGACATTAACTAAGTGTTTTGAGAAAAGTACAGGCTTTTGCAACAAATCCAAAGTGTTTTGCTGTTTGTTCTAATTGTTTTGAGAATTGCACAATCTGGTTTGTAAATATCAAGGATGAATCGAGAAATTCTCCAAAGCACCAAAGAAAAACTGTAACGGTTTTATGTTCTCACTTTGCAAACTTTGCGGTGATGTCACGTGATCTTGGGCCCGTCATCGCTGCTTGATGATCTAACTTTAGACTGTCCTGTGAAGTTTAAAGATGTCGTTCGAGAAACGGAATTTGACTCCATAAGCGAATGATCATCTGCATATATTGCATAAGATTTAATGGGAAGCCAATGTACACCTATTAACACAGGGGTGATGTGGTCATATTTTGTAGATCTGGTAAACTATCTGAGGGGCACGGTGGCTTAGTGTTTAACACGTTCGCCTCACACCGCCAGGGTCCGGGTTCGATTCCCGTCTCGGCCATGTGTGTGTGGAGTTTGTGCATGTTCTCCCCATGCCTCAGGGGGTTTTTCTCCGGGTTCTCTGGTTTCCTCCCCCGGTCCAAAAACATGCAGGTAGGTTGATTGGCACCTTGGAAAATTGACCCTAGTGTATGAATGTGTATGAATGTATGAATGTGTGTGTGTGTGTGTGCGCGTGTGTGTGTGTGTGTGTGTGTGTGTCTGTGCGATGGGTTGGCGTTCCATCCAGGTTATATCCTGCCTTAATGCCCATAGACGCCTGAGATAGACACAGACTCCCTGTGACCCGAGGGAAGATCGAATAAAGTGCTAGAAGATGAATGAATGAATGAATGAATGAATGAATGAATGGTAAACTATCTGAAGCTTATTTATTCATTTACTTTAGCATCCAGACAGTATAATAGTATTTTAATTGAGTTAACTAGTTTTTCTGCATCCTTTTACATTATATTTCTAATTGTAGCAATATGTTTAAGGTAAAAAACGACAATTTTCCTGTTAATTCTATTCACATGAGCCTCAAAAGAATGACTAGAGTCAAAATTCACACCAGACACACTGATACAGAAAAGACCATTCAAAGATGCTCCATAATCTGAAAGGTATCTTCTAACTCCATGCGGTCCAAATACTTCTGTCTTGTCCGAGTTAAGCAGAAGGAACTTTCCAAGCATCCACTGTAACAATTATGATGATAATAATAATAATAATAATAATACATAGAGAACATAAAAAATGTTTAAACTGACAACCTTTACACTTTTATGCAAAAATGAACTCATTCTAAATGTGATGAATTCATGTTGTCAGAAAGTGGGAACAGGGCAAGTTTCCATGGTGTATCTGTCTTTTTTGTAGACATTTGTTCAGTGGGGTTATGAGGTGGGAGCACAGAATTGGCCTCTGGACTGGAAAATGTCCCACCATTACAACCAAGCTGCCACTAGTGGGCCCTTGAACAAGGCCCTTAACCCTCAGTTGCTAAGTTGTGTCTCTGTGGATAAGGGTATCTGCCAAATGCTGTAATGTTGTGAGTTTCTGGAGTTTTGTTGTTGGGAATTGGCGCTGTTCATGCCTAAAGGTTTCCAGCTTCTGAAAACTTTGTGGTCGTCTTTGGCTTATTTTTTATTTAATGTTGTGTAAAATATTCTGTACAGTTTTGGATTACAAACAGACCAACTGAAGTCTTCTACTGTAAAGCCGTGCTGTTGTAGTAGACAAACTTTATGATAAATTACACAAGGCTTACCCTGAAATAGACGATGTCTGTAGGGGAGCACATGTTCCTCTAAAACCTTTATATACCTTTTAGCATCCATATTCCCGTCCACATTATGCAGACTTCCCATACTGTATTTCACTTATACACCCACATACCATCAAATATGTTAGCTTTTCATCTGAACACTGATAACTCTCTGAAATGTCTCTGTCATCATTTGACTGGAGAACATGGCGTCTGTGATTTACAACAAGAAGGTCCGGACTTTCCACTCCGCCATGGCTCCTTTACACCACAGCGCTTCTGGACCATGTTCACTTATTGCTTCCTTTTTACATGAGAGAGTTGTAGGTGCAGATGGCATGGCAGAATGTGTTTATCAACACTGTTTTCTGGAAGTATTCCTTTTAGTAATGTCAACCACACAATCATGCCAATGAGTGATGCAGTGTCGTCTGAGTGCCCAAGATCAGTGTCTCTCTCCAGTCTCTCTGAATATTTTAATGATGTTATGTACTGCAGGTGATTCCATTTGCCAAGTCTTGTCATGTTGTATTTAAAGTATTCCACAATCGTTGTAAACACACACACACACACACACACACACACACTTTGACAGATTGGAGAGCCTCTGCCTCTCTGACATGACTTTTATAGAGAATCATGTCACAGATCTCGTGTCAGTTGACTCGAGGCTCTTCCAGCTGAATATTGTCAAAACTTTCTTGCTTTTTCAACCCTTTGTTGCACTTCTTGTACGTCGCACTGGATAAGGACGTCTGCTAAATACCGCAAATGTAAATGTAAGTTGCAGCTTTATGCCACGGAATTGTGCCAGTGTTACGAATGTAACATCTTTAAACTGATACACTTTACACTTGTATGCACAAATCAGCTGATTTGATGTCCTTTATGTTGTATTGTGAATATAATTTTGGCCCGTGTGATTTCTGTAGACTGACTGAGCAGCAGCTCCTTAGTTGGTGTTTTACACTGAATATGTTTACAACATTCGTGTTACAGGTTATCATGTTCCTTTCTGATACTCTTCTCACTTCAGCAGTGTTGTTTAAATACGAATGTCACCATTAAGAACGCGCATTTCTTCCTGCGACTTGGTGCATTTTGTGCCGCAGAGTGCAGCGAAATCACGTCGAATCCTGCAGATACTTTTATTAGGATTTATACACGTGCTCAGCAGAATGTCCACCAGATGGTGCGTGGAATAACATACTATATCTACAGGCCTTTATACCTACATGCCATAAACACTTTTCAATTATTCTGCTAAATTATTAACTGCATTCAATGTTGTGACAATAGAAAATATATACAATAAAATATAAATAAAATTCTATTGGACACAAATATTTGATATGGTAATATGATATGATAATAATATAATAAATATAGTATATAGAATACTATTGCATATAGAATATTGGGTTAAAAAAGTATAATTATTAGTTTAGTAAACGATTAATTGGGAGATTGTGTGTACAGAAGGCAACACAACTATTCATTTATTATATTCAATAATATAAGTATATGTTTAACCTGTTTCAGTTGTTAATCATTTAAAAAAATTAAGTCTCTACTATCATTATTTTTTATTTGTTTGTTTGTTTGTTTCATATTTAAAGATGACTCCTTAAATTCAATAATGTTCGTATTAATGAGTTGAGATGGCAGAAGTGACGTTATCACATGCTTGTCCTTTACATTGTACACTCTTATCAGATTTGGGGCATTTTCTAATGTATATAAAACAAATCATTGTAGGTTTCATTAAAGTTCCTGTTAGAAACAGACATGAAGGAAAATACTTTTTGAAGGAAGGAGGAATGAAGGAAGAAAGTTCTGTGTGCAACAAACGAGGAGTAAGAAAACGCCTTTATCATGGTTTTACAGCATTCTGCAAAAGAGAATGTCTGATTGTGTTTCTATATATTGATGAATATGATATGATGGAAATAATAAGGTTGACTTATTATTCAAAACTCACAGTTGTAAAAAAAAAGTTGTTGCAGATGTTACAATAAACCTCCTAAAATTCTGTTTTGGGAAAAACAGCAAAAGTAGTTCAAACAAAAACCTGTCTTTTTCCGAAATAATCTGTATTCTGTTTATGCCTTCTATTACAATAACTTTATTGCCATCATTTTTTGAGTTCTTTAGACTCAATAGTATTTCTAATGTTAATATACTGTTGTAATGTTTTACACGAAAAACAGAAAATAGCTTTACTTTTATTCAGATGAACAATTACTTCTTATTTACTTACTGTTAAAAACATAAATATAGGTATATAGTAAAATAGGTATAAAAACACAAATTCAGGTTTGTTTATTTGTCTTATAAATTACAGTAAAATTGAGTTTTTCATAATTGTAAATTGTTATAATTTAAATTAAAAGTAAATTGTCAATTGTTATTCATGAAGTATTTTATTATTAAGATATTTTTGCTCACTGATGTATAATAATCTTTTTAAACACAGTAGATCAGATTAGATGCTTTAAAGATTCTTAAAGCAGATTGTGTTGACAAATTGTTACTGCTGATTTTGGATGAAATGATCTTATATAGTCCTATAAATTAGCAATAAAACCTTGCTTTTAATTCATGTGAACGTAATAAAAAGCCAGTCATATTGTGTTTTAAACATTGAATTTCCTTAAAATAAAGACTCAGAAATTGTACTTCAAGAATTCAATGTTGAAATATCTGAAACATCATAGAAATAACATCCAGTTCTACATAGAAAATAATAAGTGGTTTTGTGAATTACAGCATCCAGTAACATGTTTACACAAACATTTACGTTTAGAGAAGTGTTTTAAACTCCCCTCACAAGTAAACCTTTTAAAAATATCTTTAAAAAATGCTTTCATTTGTTTAAACCAATTGCTATTATACTATTGTTTATTACAGCCATCATTTAGACCGAATCTTGTAATAAAATATAATTGCAGTATAATGTCTATGGCTATATCTGTACAATATTCTCTTCATGTTATTATTGTAATTATAAACTAGCCTACATACAAATCTTTTAATAGAACATTATTAACTTTTCATAATCAAACCAGTTAAAACATTTTAATAATACAGAAGGAAATTTATAGGAGGAGGAGGTTGTGTTATGGGAGGAGGAGGTTGTGTTATGGGAGGAGGAGGAGGTGGTGTATAGGAGGAGGAGGTTGTGTTATGGGAGGAGGAGGTTGTGTTATGGGAGGGGAGGTGTGTTGTTGTGTTATGGAGGAGGAGGTGGTGGGGAGGAGTTGTGTTATGGGAGGATTGGAGCGTTGTGGTGGTATGGGAGGAGGAGGAGGTTGTGTTATGGGAGGAGGAGGTTGTGTTATGGGAGGAGGAGGAGGTTGTTGTGTTATGGGAGGAGGAGGAGGTTGTGTTATGGGAGGAGGAGGTTGTGTTATGGGAGGAGGAGGTTGTGTTATGGGAGGAGGAGGAGGTTGTGTTATGGGGGGAGGAGGAGGTTGTGTTATGGGAGGAGGAGGAGGTTGTGTGGGAGGAGGAGGTTGTTATGGGAGGAGGAGGATGTTGTGTTATGGGAGGAGGAGGAGGTTTTGTTATAGGTTGTGGGAGGAGGAGGTTGTGTTATGAGGAGGATAGGGGGAGGAGGTTGTGTTATGGGAGGAGGAGGATGTTGTGTTATGGGAGGAGGAGGTGGTGGTTGTGGGAGGAGATTGTGTTATGGGAGGAGGAGGTTGTGTTATAGGAGGAGGAGGGTGGATGAGGTTGTGTTATGGGAGGAGGAGGATGTTGTGTTATGGGAGGAGGAGGTGTGTTATGGGAGGAGGAGGTTGTGTTATGGGAGGATGGGAGGAGTTGTGTTATGGGAGGAGGAGGATGGAGAGGAGGTTGTGTTATGGGAGGAGGAGGTGGTTGTTTTATGGGAGGAGGAGGTTGTGTTATAGGAGGAGGAGGTTGTGTTATGGGAGCAGGAGGTTGTGTTATGGGAGGAAGAGGTTGTGTTATGGGAGGAGGAGGTTGTGTTATGGGAGGAGGAGGAGGTGTGTTATGGGAGGAGGAGAGGTTGTATGGGAGGAGGAGGTTGTGTTATGGGAGGAGGAGGAGGTTGTGTTATGGGAGGAGGAGGATGTTGTTTATGGGAGGAGGAGTTGTGTTATGGGAGGAGGAGTTGTGTTATGGGAGCAGGAGGTTGTGTTATGGGAGGAGGAGGGGTGTTATGGGAGGAGGAGGGGTTGTGTTGTGGGAGGAGGAGGTGGTTGTGTTATGGGAGGAGGAGGTTGTGTTGTGGAGGAGGAGGAGGTTGTGTATGGGAGGAGGAGGAGGTTGTGTTATGGGAGGGAGGAGGTTGTGTTATGGGAGGAGGAGGTTGTGTTATGGGAGGAAGAGGTTGTGTTATGGGAGGAGGAGGATGTGTTATGGGAGGAGGAGGTTGTTTATGGGAGGGGAGGAGGAGGAGGTTGTGTTATGGGAGGAGGAGGAGGGAGGAGGTGGTTGTGTTATGGGAGGAGGAGGTTGTGTTATGGGAGGAGGAGGAGGTTGTGTTATGGGAGGAGGAGGATGTTGTGTTATGGGAGGAGGAGGAGGTTTGTGTTATGGGAGGAGGAGGTTGTGTTATGAGGAGGAGGAGGTTGTGTTATGGGAGGAGGAGGAGGTTGTGTTATAGGAGGAGGAGGTTGTGTTATGGGAGGAGGGAGGTTGTGTTATGGGAGGAGGAGGAGGTGGTGTTATGGGAGGAGGAGGTGGGTTGTTTTATGGGAGGAGGAGGAGGTTGTGTTATGGGAGGAGGAGGAGGATGTGTTATGGGAGGAGGAGGAGGTTGTTTATGGGAGGAGGAGGAGGTTGTGTTAGGGGGGGAGGAGGTTGTGTTATGGGAGGAGGAGGATGTTGTGTTATGGGAGGAGGAGGTGGTGGTGTTATGGGAGGAGGAGGTTGTGTTATGGGAGGATGAGGTTGTGTTATGGGAGGAGGAGGATGTTGTGTTATGGGAGGAGGAGGAGGTTGTGTTATGGGAGGCGGAGGAGGAGGGAGGAGTGTGTATGGGAGGAGCCTGAGGAGGTTGTGTATGGGGAGGAGGAGGAGGTTGGGTTATGGAGGCAGGAGGAGTGTGTGGTTATGGGAGGGAAGGCGGTGTGGGGGGGTTAGGGGAGGGAGGAGGAGGGTGTGTTATGGGAGGAGGAGGAGGTTGTGTTATGGGAGGAGGAGGAGGTGGTGTTATGGGAGGAGGAGGAGGTGGTTATGGGAGGAGGGGGAGGTTGTGTTATGGGAGGAGGAGGTTGTGTTATGGGAGGAGGGGGAGGTTGTGTTATGGGAGGAGGAGGAGGATGTGTTATGGGAGGAGGAGGAGGTTGTTTTATGGGAGGAGGAGGAGGTTGTGTTATGGAGGAGGAGGTGTTTAATGGGAGGAGGAGGTTTGTGGTTATGGGAGGAGGAGGTGGGTGGTTGTTTTAGGGAGGGGGGGTATGTGAGGGAGGAGGAAGGTTGGTGGATGGGAGGAGGAGGAGGTTTGTAGGGAGGAGGAGGTGTTGTTATGGGAGGAGGAGGTTGTGTTATAGGAGGAGGAGGTTGTGTTATGGGAGGAGGAGGAGGTTGTTTTATGGGAGGAGGAGGTTATGTTATGGGAGGAGGAAGTTGTGTTATGGGAGGAGGAGGTTTTTTGTTATGGGAGGAGGAGGTGTTGTATGGGAGGAGGAGGAGGTTGTGTTATGGGAGGAGGAGGATGTGTTGTGGGTGGTTGTGTTATGGGAGCGAGGAGGAGGTTGTTTATGGAGGAGGAGGTGTTTTATGGGAGGAGGCGGTTGTGTTATGGGAGGAGGAGGTTGTGTTATGGGAGGATGAGGTTGTGTTATGGGAGGAGGAGGATGTTGTGTTATGGGAGGAGGAGGTGGTGGTGTTAGGGGAGGAGGAGGTTGTGTTATGGGAGGAGGAGGAGGTTGTGTTATGGGAGGGGGAGGAGGTTGTGTTATGGGAGGAGGAAGAGGTTGTGTTATGGGGGGGAGGAGGTTGTGTTATGGGAGGGGGAGGAGGTTGTGTTATGGGAGGAGGAGGTGGTGTTGTGGGGGGAGGAGGTGGTGGTGTGGGGGGGGGAGGAGGTGGTGTTATGGGGGGAGGAGGAGGTTGTGGTATGGGAGGAGGAGGAGGTTGTGTTATGGGAGGAGGAGATTGTGTTATGGGAGGAGGAGGTTGTGTTGTGGGAGGAGGAAGAGGTTGTGTTATGGGAGGAGGAGGATGTGTTGTGGGGGGAGGAGGAGGTTGTGTTATGGGAGGAGGAGGTTGTGTTATGGGAGCAGGAGGTTGTGTTATGGGAGGAGGAGGAGGTTGTGTTGGGGGAGGAGGAGGAGGTTGTGTTATGGGGGGAGGAGGTTGTGTTGTGGGAGGAGGAAGAGGTTGTGTTATGGGAGGAGGAAGATCGGAAGAGGTTGTGCTTATTGGGAGGAGGAGAGGTTTGTGTATGAGGAGGAGGATGGGAGGTCTTTGTGTGTATGGGAGGACGGAGGTTGTGTTAGGGCGGAGGATGGAGGTTGTGTTATGGAGGAGGAGGAGGGTGGTTGTGTTATGGAGAGGCGGAGAGGTGGGTGTTATGGAGGAGGAGGTTGTGTTATTGGGAGGGAGAGGGAGGTGGTGTTATGGTGAGGAGGAGGTTGTGTTATGGGAGGAAGAGGTTGTGTTATGGGAGGAGGAGGATGTGTTATGGGAGGAGGAGGAGGTTGTTTTATGGGAGGAGGAGGAGGTTGTGTTATGGGAGGAGGAGGAGGTTCTGTTATGGGAGGAGGAGGTTGTATTATGGGAGGAGGAGGGAGGTGGTTGTTCGTGTTATGGGAGGAGGAAGTTGTGTTATGGGAGGAGGAGGTTGTGTTATGGGAGGAGGAGGATGTTGTGTTATGGGAGGAGGAGGTGGTTGTGTTGTGGGAGGAGGAGGTTGTGTTATGGGAGGAGGAGGTTGTGTTATGGGAGGAGGAGGGTGTGTTATGGGAGGAGGAGGTTGTGTTATGGGAGGAGGAGGAGGTGGTGTTATGGGAGGAGGAGGTTGTGTTATGGGAGGAGGAGGAGGTTGTGTTATGGGAGGAGGAGGCGGTTGTGTTATGGGAGGAGGAGGAGGTTGTGTTATGGGAGGAGGAGGTTGTGGTGTGGGAGGAGGAGGAGGTTGTGTTATGGGAGCAGGAGGTTGTGTTATGGGAGGAGGAAGAGGTTGTGTTATGGGAGGAGGAAGAGGTTGTGTTATGGGAGGAGGAGGAGGTTGTGTTATGGGAGGAGGAGGTGGTGTTATGGGAGGAGGAAGAGGTTGTGTTAGGGGAGGAGGAGGTTGTGTTATGGGAGGAGGAGGAGGTTGTGTTATGGGAGGAGGGGGAGGTTGTGTTATGGGAGGAGGAGGATGTTGTGTTATGGGAGGAGGAGGTTGTGTTGTGGGAGGAGGAGGTTGTGTTATGGGGGGAGGAGGTGGTGGTGTGGGGGGGGGAGGAGGTTGTGTTGTGGGGGGAGGAGGTTGTGTTATGGGGGGAGGAGGTTGTGTTATGGGAGGAGGGGGAGGTTGTGTTATGGGAGGAGGAGGATGTTGTGTTATGGGAGGAGGAGGTTGTGTTATGGGAGGAGGAGGAGGTTGTGTTATGGGAGGAGGAGGAGGTTGTGTTATGGGAGGAGGAGGAGGTTGTGTTATGGGAGGAGGAGGTTGTGTTATGGGAGGAGGAGGAGGTGTTTATGGGAGGAGGAGGTTGTGTATGGGAGGAGGAGGTTGTGTTATGGGAGGAGGAGGGGGTTGTGTTATGGGAGGAGGAGGTTGTGTTATGGGAGGAGGAGGAGGTTGTGTTATGGGAGGAGGAGGAGGTTGTGTTATGGGAGAGGAGGTTGTGTTATGGGAGGAGGAGAGGTTGTGTTATGGGAGGAGGAAGAGGTGTGTTAGGGGAGGAGGAGGTTGTGTTATGGGAGGAGGAGGAGGTTGTGTTGTGGGAGGTTGTGAGGAGATTGTGTTATGGGAGGAGGAGGTTGTGTTAGGGGAGAGGAGGTTGTGTTATGGGAGGAGGAGGAGGTGTGTTATGGGAGGAGGAGGAGGTTGTTTTATGGGAGGAGGAGGTTGTGTTAGGGGAGGAGGAGGAGGTTGTGTTATGGGAGCAGGAGGTTGTGTTATGGGAGGAGGAAGAGGTTGTGTTATGGGAGGAGGAGGAGGTTTGTTATAGGAGGAGGAGGGGTTTAGTGTTATTGGAGGCGGAGGTTGTGTTATGGGAGGAGGAGGATGTGTTATGGGAGGAGGAGGAGGTTGTGTTATGGGAGGAGGAGGTTGTGTTATGGGAGCAGGAGGTTGTGTTATGGGAGGAGGAAGAGGTTGTGTTATGGGAGGAGGAGGTTGTGTTAGGGGAGGAGGAGGAGGTTGTGTTATGGGAGCAGGAGGTTGTGTTATGGGAGGAGGAAGAGGTTGTGTTATGGGAGGAGGAGGAGGTTCTGTTATGGGAGGAGGAGGTTGTGTTATGGGAGGAGGAGGTTGTGTTATGGGAGGAGGAGGTTGTGTTATGGGAGGAGGAGGAGGTTGTGTTATGGGAGGAGGAGGTTGTGTTATGGGAGGAGGAGGAGGTTGTGTTATGGGAGGAGGAGGTTGTGTTATGGGAGGAGGAGGTTGTGTTATGGGAGGAGGAGGAGGTTGTGTTATGGGAGGAGGAGGAGGTTGTGTTATGGGGGGAGGGGTTAGAGGTTGTGGAGGTGGGAGGAGGAGGGAGGAGGTTGTGTTATGGGAGGGGGGGTTGTGTTATGGGAGGAGGAAGAGGTTGTGTTATGGGAGGAGGAGGTGTTGTGTTATGGGGGAGGAGGAGGTTGTTTATGGGAGGAGGAGGAGGTTGTGTTATGGGGGGAGGAAGAGGTTGTGTTATGGGAGGAGGAGGATGTGTTATGTTATGGGAGGAGGAGGAGGTTTGATTTATGGGAGGGAGGAGGGGGTTATGGGAGGAGGAGGAGGTTGTGTTATGGGAGGAGGAGGTGGTGTGTGTTATGGGAGGAGGAGGAGGTGGTTGGGGGGAGGAGGTTGTGTGGGGGGGAGGAGGAGGTTTGTGGGGGGAGGAGGAGGTGTGTTATGGGAGGCGGAGGAGTTCTGTTTTTATGGGAGGAGGAGGTTGTGTTATGGGAGGAGGAGGTTGGTTAGGAGGAGGAGGTTGTGGTGTTATGGGAGGAGGAGGTTGTGTTATGGGAGGAGGAGGATGGGGGGGAGGTTGTGTTATGGGAGGAGGAGGAGGAGGGAGGTGTTGTGGGAGGAGGAGGTGTGTTATGGGAGGAGGAGGTTGTGTGGGAGGAGGTTGTGTTATGGGAGGAGGAGGATGTTGTGTTATGGGAGGAGGAGGTGGTTGTGTTATGGGAGGAGGAGGTTGTGTTGTGGGAGGAGGAGGAGGTTGTGTATGGTGTTATGGGAGGAGGAGGAGGAGGGTTATGGGAGGAGGAGGGTTGTGTTATGGAGGAGGAGGAGGTTGTGTTGTGTTATGGGAGGAGGAAGAGGTTGTGTTATGGGAGGAGGAGGAGGTTGTGTTATGGGAGGGGAGGAGGAGGAGGTTGTGTTATGGGAGGAGGAGGTTGTGTTATGGGAGGAGGAGGTTGTTTTATGGGAGGAGGAGGAGGTTGTGTTATGGGAGGAGGAGGAGGTTGTGTTATGGGAGGAGGAGGTTGTGTTATGGGAGGAGGAGGAGGTTGTGTTATGGGAGGAGGAGGAGGTGTTGTGTTATGGGAGGAGGAGGAGGTGTTTTATGGGAGGAGGAGGTTGTGTATGGGAGGAGGAGGAGGTGGTTATGGGAGAGGAGGTGTGTTATGGGAGGAGGAGGTGGTGTTGTGGGGGGAGGAGGATGGTTGTGTTATGGGAGGAGGAGGAGGTTGTGTTTGGGAGGAGGAGGTTGTGTTATGGGAGGATGAGGTTGTGTTATGGGAGGAGGAGGTTGTTGTGTTATGGGAGGAGGAGGAAGAGGTTGTGTTATGGGAGGAGGAGGGGAGGAGGAGGTGGTGTGGGGAGGAGGTGGTGTTGTGGGGGGAGGAGGTGGGGGGAGGAGGTGGTTGTGGGGGGGGGAGGAGGTTGTGTTAGGGGGGAGGAGGTTGTGTTATGGGAGGAGGAGGTTGTGTTATGGGAGGAGGAGGAGGTTGTGTTATGGGAGGAGGAGGAGGTTGTGTTATGGGAGGATGAGGTTGTGTTATGGGAGGAGGAGGATGTTGTGTTGTGGGTATGGGAGGAGGAGGAGGTTGGAGGAGGTGTGTATGGGGGAGGAGGAGGTTGGTGGGGGGAGGAGGTGTTGGGGGAGGAGGAGGTGGTTGGGGGAGGAGGAGGTGTGTTATGGGAGGAGGAGGATGTGGTATGGGGGGAGGAGGAGGTTGTGTTATGGGAGGAGGAGGAGGAGGTTGTGTTATGGGAGGAGGAGGAGGTTGTGTTATGGGAGGAGGAGGAGGTTGTGTTATGGGAGGAGGAGGTTGTGTTATGGGAGGAGGAGGAGGTTGTGTTATGGGAGGAGGAGGAGTGTGTGGGAGGAGGAGGAGGAGGTTTGTGTTATGGGAGGGGGAGGAGGGTGTTATGGGAGGAGGAGGAGGTTGTGTTATGGGAGGAGGAGGTTGTGTTATGGGAGGAGGAGGATGTTGTGTTATGGGAGGAGGAGGAGGGTTGGTTAGGAGGAGGAGGAGGTGTGTTATCTTTGGGGGAGGAGGAGGTTGTGTTATGGGAGGAGGAGGAGGTTGTGTTATGGGAGGAGGAGGAGGTTGTGTTATGGGGGGAGGAGGAGGTTGTGTTATGGGAGGAGGAGGTTGTGTTATGGGAGGAGGAGGAGGATGTGTTATGGGAGGAGGAGGAGGTTGTGTTATGGGAGCAGGAGGTTGTGTTATGGGAGGAGGAGGAGGTTGTGTTATGGAGAGGGGAGGAGGAGGAGGAGGTTGTGTTATGGGAGGAGGAGGGGTGGTGTTATGGGAGGAGGAGGTTGTGTTGTGGGAGGAGGAGGTTGTGTTGGGGGGGAGGAGGTTGTGTTATGGGAGGGGGAGGTTGGTTGTGTTATGGGAGGAGGAGTGTGTTATGGGCAGGAGGTGTGTTATGGGAGGAGGAGGTTGTGTTTATCGGAGGAGGAGGGAGGGTTAGGAGGAGGAGGTTGTGTTATGGGAGGAGGAGGTTGTGTTATGGGAGGAGGAGGTTGTGTTATGGGAGGAGGAGGTTGTGTTATGGGAGGAGGAGGTTGTGTTATGGGAGGAGGAGGAGGTTGTGTTATGGGAGGAGGAGGAGGTTGTGTTATGGGAGGAGGAGGTTGTGTTATGGGAGGAGGAGGAGGTGGTGTTATGGGAGGAGGAGGAGGTTGTGTTATGGGAGGAGGAGGTTGTGTTATGAGGAGCGACTGTGTTATGGGAGGAGGAGGAGTGTTGTGTGTTATGGGAGGAGGAGGTGGTTGTGTTGGTGGGAGGAGGAGGTTGTGGTATGGGAGGAGGAGGTTGTGTTATGGGAGGAGGAGGTGTGTTTATGGGAGGAGGAGGTTGTGTTATGGGAGGAGGAGGAGGAGGTTGTGTTATGGGAGGAGGAGGAGGAGGTTGTGTTATGGGAGGAGGAGGAGGTTGTGTTATGGGGAGGAGGAAGGAGGTTGTGTTATGGGAGGAGGAAGAGGTTGTGTTATGGGAGGAGGAAGAGGTTGTGTTATGGGAGGAGGAGGATGTTGTGTTATGGGAGGAGGAGGGTTGTGTTGGTGTTATGGGAGGAGGAGGAGGTTGTGTTATGGGAGGGGGAGGAGGTTGGAGGTGTTATGGGAGGAGGAGGTATGGAGAGGAGGAGTTGTGTTATGGGAGGAGCGAAGGTTGTGTTATGGGAGGAGGAGGTTGTGTTATGGGAGGAGGAGGAGGTGGAGGAGGAGGTTGTGTTATGGGGAGGAGGAGGTTGTGTTATGGGAGGAGGAGGAGGTTGTGTTATGGGGGAGGAGGAGGTTGTGTTATGGGAGGAGGAGGAGGTTGTGTTATGGGAGGAGGAGGTTGTGTTATGGGAGGAGGAGGTTGTGTTATGGGAGGAGGAGGTTGTGTTATGGGAGGAGGAGGTTGTGTTATGGGAGGAGGAGGAGGTTGTGTTATGGGAGGAGGAGGTTGTGGTATGGGAGGAGGAGGTTGTGTTATGGGAGGAGGAGAGGTGTGTGTTGAGGAGGAGGTTGTGTTGGGCGGGAGGAGGTTGTGTTAGCGGGAGAGGGGTGTGTTTGAGGAGGAGGAGGTTGTGTTATGGGAGGAGGAGGTTGTGTTATAGGAGGAGGAGGTTGTGTTATGGGAGGAGGAGGAGAGGAGGTTGTGTTATGGGAGGAGGGAGGTTTTGGTTGTGTTAGGAGGAGGAGGTTGTGTTATGGGAGGAGGAGGTTGTGTTATGGGAGGAGGAGGAGGTTGTGTTATGGGAGGAGGAGGTGGTTGTGTTATGGGAGGAGGAGGTTGTGTTATGGGAGGAGGAGGAGGTTGTGTTATGGGAGGAGGAGATGTTGTGTTATGGGAGGAGGAGGTTGTGTTATGGGAGGAGGAGGTTGTGTTATGGGAGAAAGATCGTGGTGATGTTACCATACAGGAACGTCTTTGTTCTCAGGATATTGGACTTGTAGCTGTGAGTATGCACCCATATTCTTTACAGACGGAATTCCCCTGTGGAATTTTTATTGGCCTTGTATCCCGCTGACCTGACGCTTGCCTGTGACATCATACACACCACTGTTGCTAGGTTACAGTGCGACCACCAAGTGCGCTCATAATTGGCGACTTCCATCTTGTCTGTCTGTATTATTAACTGTCATGGCTCTTCCCTCACACGGCAGTACTGATGTGGTCTCGTTAACACTGCTGTATGTCCTGGCAGTCTCGCAGCCAGCCAGCCGATCTCCACAAGAAGTATGAGAAGATGTCACAGGAAGCCAGTGAGACCCTGCAGGACTGCTTTGAGTATACGTAGTGGAATGTGTTGCGTGAACCTCATGGGAAAGACATCAACATCATGGACTATAATAACCTCTACCGTGACTCCATTGTCCCTCCAACAACGGCACATTGTTATCCTAACAAGTATTGGATCTCCAGTGACTTAGTATGGCAGTATGGTTGAGGAATTGGGGCAGCTTGGACAGAGCCAACGAGCTGTATTTGCATTTGAACAGATTCCTCCCAGTACCTCCAGCAGGGCCGCTGCATTAGGACCAGTCTTCCACCCTCAGATAAACATTGGTACCTCACTGACTGAGACAACTAGCCAGATGAGAAAACAGCTGGAAAAACCAAAACAAGGCTGGAGGTCCTGATCGCATAAGCTCCGGGATCAAAAGTCTTATGTTGCTTATCGGCCTTTGCTGTCTTATGTAATTTCATTGGGGTTGTGTAATTGGGGAGATTGTAAGGTACGGTGTGGCAGCAGGACATGAGTGGAGGCGGAGTCGGATGGAATGATCTGTAAGAAACACAGAAAAGAGGGGAGAGACGACAGCCTCGGGGGAGGGGGAGAGGGAGCCACCGAGACGAGAGTGGAGCGAAAGAATCATTGAAAAGTGATAAGCATGGTGGGAGCTGGAAGAAGGATGTGTCGGTTGGGGAGGGCACTCCGGAGGCCCGCGAGGAAACTTCATGCCAGCGCACGAGGAAACCTGAGCGAAACGTGCCAATCCGTGGGAGCGGTGGGTGGATGCCGGAGGAAAGCGTGCTGATCCGTGAGTGGGCGTTGGTGAATGTCAGAGGGGAAGGCGTCCCGAGGCGGGAGACTGTGGGTTTCCCCCGGCGTGAGAACGAGGGAAGGAAGAGAAAGAAATAAAAGACAGTTCTGCTCAGTGAACTGTGTCTGTCTCTCTTCCCTCCAGCATGGACCAGAGAAACTGTTACGTAGTGTTACACACACACACTGAAAACACACTCAAACACCTACATTATAATCAATAGTGTGAAACTGTTAAAAGGTTTGTTGTAAAAGAAATGTAATAATCTACACCGACATTAATGAGAACTACAGACTCTGTTCCTCATGTCTGCTTCATTCACTGCATTCCAAACTTCAAACCTAAAGAGGAGGACTTTTAATGATCTGGGGCTGAGACCTGATTCTTCCTCTTCCTAAAAATAAACAAACAAATAAATAAATAAAATTTCCATGTGTTTTATGTACTGTTTTAAGAACTGTACTGTTCCTCAATGATGGTCTCCTTCTGCCACTACTCTTTCCCATGACTTTATGGTGTGACTGATCCACTTTATTTATCAATAGTTTCTGCAGATCTGCACATCTCCATTGTTCTTAATAATTATTACTTTAATAGTTCTTAATAGAATTATTACTTTATCTAGAGCGACTTACAACTGAGCGATTGAGGATGAAGGGGGCCAAGGGGTTCAAGGGGCCACTAATGGCAGCTTGGTGATGGTGGGATTTGATCCTCCACATCATCCACACCTTCTCTCTCTCATTTTCCTCATTCATTCTCTGCTCAGCATTCTCCCTCCACTTTCTCACCACACACTCCTCACTAACATGGTGATTGAAGTCTGCACCACTTTTCACCATGATAGTACAATTTAAACTCTCATCTTCCTCATCTTATTCTCTTTCCACTTGGTCTCGTGAACACACACATCTACCTTTCTCTGTTCCATCATATCATCTCTCTCTCCCTTTACACCTCATAGTATCAATAATTCCCCACCGTAACTTCCAGTCTCTTATCCCTGCTGTCTCTCCCCCTCTCCTTCTCTTCCTTTAACCAGCACAAGGCAAATTTTCACTCCTACCCTGTGAGATAATGATACGTGTGGTGGTCGTTGTTCTGCTGGGCTTCCACTCGACCCATATCACGATTTAGGATCGGAATATTTGGTTTGTCATGTTTTACACTGGATTTCCTTCTTAATGCAACTTTTAACCAGACCTGGGACCGGCACTACGAGCGCACTGGCTTATTCAACCCTAATTAACTACTTAATATATGTATTTTGGAGAATATTAATAAAAAATAAAGATAAATAAACCATATAATAAATAGATTTCATGTTAGAAATCTAAACCTGTTTGGAGCAGTGTGTTTATATAAGATAAAAATTACAACACAGCTGCTTTTATCCAGTCATACAGTAAATCTACAACAAATCTTTAATCCGGCTAAATCATTTATTTTTGTTTTGTTGACCACATTGTGTATCAAATTTCATTAATCAGTCCAATCCTTCACTGGAGTCTGTCGCTTAAACTAGTTAAACTAGACTGCTGGACCTTAACCAAGAAACATGACCAGAAACAACTTTACATAGCATCTGTTTTTCAAGTACTGTTTGTTCAATTGTTTGTTTGTTTATTAAATATACAATTTCAAATTTTGAAATGAAAACCTTTTTCTGGTCATGTTATAAATGTGAACAGTGTTTCATTAACTACACAATCAGTGTGTTGTGCTTCCTGTACACACAGTACTGTGAGAATGATCTGCAGTGATGTGCTTCATTTGGTGCTGTTTATAAGTAATAATTCTGTTTTTGCCATTTTAACAATAAAATTTGACATAATTTTCCTCTGTTTTTACAGATTGTGCCTCAGGAGATGACCGAGAATTGTTTTTGGATCAAAGCAAGAGAGGAGAAATTTGAGAATCCAGATTTATTTACCCAACTCTCACTTACTTTCTCATCCAAGACCATCGGTAAACACCACCTTTTCTTACTCTTTCCCACTGATTACACACATCATTCTTTATGATATTGTTATTTATGATATTGCATGTGTGTGTGTGTGTGTGTGTGTGTGTGTGGGCGGCAGGGGTATTTAACAACCTTATACTATTCATTCATCTATCTTCTGCCACTTTATCCGATCTTCCCTCGGGTCACGGGGAGTCTGTGTCTATCTCAGGCGTCTATGGGCATTAAGGCAGGATACACACTGTATGGAATGCCAACTCATTGCAGGGCGCACACACATACACACACACACACACACACACACACACACACACATTCATACACTAGGGACAATTTTTCCAAGGTGCCAATCAACCTATCGTGCATGTTTTTGGACCGGGGGAGGAAACCGGAGAACCTGGAGAAAAACCCCCTGAGACACGGGGAGAACATGCACAAACTCCACACACACATGGCCGAGACGGGAATCGAACCCGGACCCTGGCGGTGTGAGGAGAACGTGATAACCACTAAACCACCGTGTCCCTCCTGATACTACAGTTCAGATATTCTTTTTGTTCTTATTATTTTACACCACATTATGATAAAGTGAAAATTAACTTTAACTCTAGACATGTCTGTAAATGTATTAAACAAAAAACAAATAAGAAAACAAAACAATACTTGTGCTTAGTAGTAAATATAAGTATTCAGACCCTTTGCATTTAAGAAGAGGCCTCTCAGTTTTTGTGGTCATTAATGAGCAGTTTCTACACTTTAATGGTGTTTCTACACTTTAATGGTGTTTCTACACTTTAATGGTGTTTCTACACTTTAATGGAGTCCATCTGTGTAACGTTTTATAAAATATTACTTTTCTGAAAGCTGGTCTCAGACAAACTGAGCAATCAGGAGAAGGAGATCCAGAACCCACTCGTCACTCCGGCTGAGCTCCAGAGATCCTGTGCTGAGATGAGAAAATGGTCACTGCAGTTCTGCAGGACTGATCTGAGCTTTATAGCCGAGTGAAAACATCTCGCACACAAACACATGCAGGTTCTGAAGTTCTCTCAGACTGTATAAAACAAGATTCTGTTGTCTGAAGAAATGAAGATTAAAGTGTCTGAATTCTAAATCTTAGGGATAATAATAAATACCTGCCCAAACCTGATTCAGCAGTGAAACATGGTGGTGGTAACATGACGGTGTTGAGGCTCCGAGTTAAAGCAAAGTACAGAGATATCTCAATAAAACCCTCTTCCACAGCACTCAGGACTAAATACTCAGTGAGGAGTATAAATACTTATGTGTATGTAATATTTTACTTTCATATTATTTTCATTTACAATAAACCCCCAGAATTAATAGACTTCTGAGATTTTCATACAATAATCAACTCTCTTCAGTAGAGTTCAAAAACATGATGGGATGAACCTCTTTGGCCCGGGTTTGTACACATCACTACTTCAATACAGAGTTCATCTTACAGAAACATGACCTGTCTAGTCTGAAGTATTTTACAATTCTTATGCATTTTAAATTAATTTAAAATGTCACATCAGCACTTCAGCTTACCTTAAGGAAAAAAAACCCAAGGTTAAATTACGTCAGACTTTTTTCTATTGCTTTTCATCCACAGAGAACTGAAGCATATCAATATTGTCTGTCCTGGTTTATTACTCTTTTCTTCACTCTTTCTACACCCAAGTCGTTATCACTGTGGTAATTAGTGATATGTTTGGTAAATAATTGACATCACCTGCTCTAACATGCACCAGTTCCAAATCATTATATTCATAGCCATTGCACACTAATATCCATCCGAAGGCACAGTGTATGTAGAGTGTGTAGAGTTTAAATAGTGCATGTGTACTACATTGCACTACATTATAAAGCGTAAAAAGTCGATGATGCACAGGTTCATTTCACTGCAGAATTGTTTCTACAGTGAATTCACATTGTTCAATATATTCTGATAGAGCTTTTTTAAAACTTGTGCAGGTTAAATGAATAGGCTTAGAGTGTCGGGCGAGTGCAGCTGTATTCCCCACCACAAACCCCCCTTTTTTCTTTTCTTTCTTTTACTCTTTGTTGTGCTACGGGAAAAAGATGCAGCTGCACTTTGTGTCTTCAGTCATTAGACAAATAAAATACGAACGAAAAAAATACAAAATAAAGTATTTTGTCTACGGTTTCTGTTTGTCTCACCCTGTACAAACCTGTACAAACTCCAAACCTGCCATATTTCATTCCATTTTTCAAATCCCTTCTGCCTCTTTTTCTCTTTTATTTCTATAAGATTTTCAGTATCAGCTTTGTAGTATCAATAAGTGATGTTGATTCATGTAATCAAATCAGATTCTCCTGCTTGTGTTTTAAACATTCGACATGAACTGCTTTATTTGAACAGTATTTTAGTGCTTCAGCTGTTTTACTTGTTTGACTCGTGTTGAAATAAGATTAGTTTTTCATAAATCCACAATAAAGGTTAGAGCGAATATATTTCTGTATAATATGTTGGTGTTATTTCAACACCACTTAACAGTACAGCGAAGGTCGGGGGTTCGAGCCTCGGTAACGCCAAGCTGCCACTCTTGGGTTCTTGAGCAAAGCCCTTAACCCCTCTGTGCTCCAGGGGGCGCTGTATCATGGCTCACCCTGCACTCTGAACTAAGCTTCCAAACAAGCCGCGATATGCGAAGAAACAATTCACTGTGCTGTAATATTTATGTGACAAAGACATTTCTGTTCTATATTCTATCAGCAGAACTCGACCTGCGCCGGCGCTGCGCTCCCCATTCTCTTCTCTAACTGGAATATTTAGTGAAATAAAATGATGAATTGCTCTTATAGTGTTTTGTCACAGACTTTTCTAGTATCTGCTGGAAAGCTGAAGATGAAAATGTTCACCTTTCATTATAACAATGATTGGAAACACATCCAAATCAACAAGAGAAAAGGAATAATGTTTGGAATAGTGCAGGCGTTTGTACACGACATAGCCAACGTTCTCCTGTACGTCGCCCTGGATAAGGGCGTCTGCTTAATACCGCAAATGTAAATGTATGTAAATGTCCTCTCAGTGTCACACAGCTGGAAGGAAAATACCGCAGTGGGAAAAAACTCCAGAAAACTTAAGATAAAAGCAAATTTTTTGTAGCTTTGAGGCAGTTATGTTCATGTTTACAAAATCTGTGCTCCATATCAACACACTCTGCATTACATGTAAGTGGTAGAACTAATAATAAATCTTAAACTGATATATTATGATAAACTTACATGTTCAATACATTACTTTACCTAATAAAACATAATTCAGTCTTCTGCTTATAAATAAGAAAAGCTCAAAACTATCAAAATGAAACGTACCTAGTGATTTGAAAAAAAGTTGGTTAAAATGTATGTAAGTTAAGTAATTACATAAATATATTACATGTAAATCCATCAGTGTAAAACAAGTAAAATAGGAAGTTATCATGTAAGTATCGAGTAGTTTAAGATGTCTTGCACAGTTTTTATTTGGGATGTTTGGGCACATGCTGCTATATGAGCATACATTGTATGTTTTGCTGTTATATTCATAATGTGTAAAAATCTTAAAACAAGCAAAACATTCACATTTAATCATTTGACAGAAAATTAAGGTTTAGAAATAAACAAACATATAAACCAAATAGAAAAGGTGTTGGCTTGCATACAAAGTATTGTTTTACTGACTATCACAATCTGGTGCATGTATAGTAGATGCAGTGCGAGATAAAGGTAACGAGATTACACACAGGCATTTCAATAATAGAAAACTGTCAAGCAAAAAAAAGGTATTTGGTTATAACTCTCAGGATCTTCGTCTATTTATGTTCTCTCCAGTCACTAAACCGACACATGCATGGATCATATTAACGTCATTACATTTAGGCTGTAGAGACATGGGGAAGGGAAACTCTTTTTACTACAATGGACAGCAGATTGCAGGGACTTTTCCCCCCTCAGCACTCGGTGTGAGGATTCGCCTGGCCATGTGTTGTACGTGATAGTGACTTGTACATGCTGCTCACTGAACTCTTTATGTGGGTGTTCCTGTGAAGTTTACCCAGGATTATTTTTAAACTGCTCATCCTCTTAAGTGTGTCTGGTGTTTCCTTACCTGCTGCTTCTTCTTCCTCCATACCTCCTCTACATCTGCATCTGTCAGCCCAACTACCACATCATCTCAATCTACACCTCACATTATCACCAAAACATCCTCCATCCTCCATTCACTGTCCTCTAATAATCAATCAATGTCTCAACATCTTAAATTCTGTCCCTCTTTTTTAAATTGTCACCACAGTCCTGTAAACTCCACCCGCTCCACCCTTTTATTCACTCCTCTAACACACTCTCCATTACTTTACACTGTTGAGCCCCAGCTTCTTCTCCTCCACCTTCACCACCTCTTCTCCCTGCACTCGCACCACTCCACTGCCTTCTCTCTCATTCACACACATGTACTCTCTTACTCCGACTGACTTCCTCTCCAACCAATCCACATCCCTTCTCAGCCTGCTCTCTACTCTCACCATCAATCACATCATCATCATCCACAAACACCATTATCCATACAGACTGCTGTCTGACCTCGTCAATCATCCCCTCCATCACTGCTGCAAACAGGACAGGGCTCAGGGCCGATCCTTGAAGCAATCCCACCTCTACCTTGAACCAGTCTGTCATTCCTATTTCACTGTCACGTGGTCCTTGTACATGTGCTGCACCTCCCTCACGTACGTACGGGTTGATTGTCGGGTTGAATGTCGGATTGTCGGGTTGATTGTCGGATTGATTGTCGGGTTGAATGTCGGGTCGAATGTCGGGTTGAATGTCGGGTTGAATGTCGGGTTGATTGTGGGGTTGATTGTCGGGTTGATTGTCAGGTTGAATGTCGGGTTGAATGTCGGGTTGAATGCCGGGTTGAATGTCGGGTTGATTGTCGGGTTGAATGTCAGGGTTGAATGTCGGGTTGAATGTCGGGTTGATTGTGGGGTTGAATGTCGGGTTGATTGTCGGGTTGAATGTCGGGTTGAATGTCGGGTTGATTGTCGGGTTGATTGTCGGGTTGATTGTCGGGTTGATTGTCGGGTTGATTGTCGGGTTGAATGTCGGGTTGAATGTCGGGTTGATTGTCGGGTTGATTGTGGGGTTGAATGTCGGGTTGATTGTCGGGTTGAATGTCGGGTTGAATGCCGGGTTGAATGTCGGGTTGATTGTCGGGTTGATTGTGGGGTTGATGTCGGGTTGATGTCGGGTTGAATGTCGGGTTGAATGTCGGGTTGAATGTGCCGGGTTGAATGTCGGGTTGAATGTCGGGTTGAATGTCGGGTTGATTGTCGGGTTGATTGTCGGGTTGATTGTCGGGTTGATTGTCGGGTTGAATGTCGGGTTGAATGTGGGGTTGAATGTCGGTTTGATTGTGGGGTTGATTGTCGGGTTGATTGTCGGGTTGAATGTCGGGTTGAATGTCGGGTTGAATGTCGGGTTGAATGCCGGGTTGAATGTCGGGTTGATTGTCGGGTTGAATGTCGGGTTGAATGTCGGGTTGAATGTCGGGTTGAATGTCGGGTTGAATGTCGGGTTGAATGTCGGGTTGAATGTGGGGTTGAATGTCGGGTTGATTGTCGGGTTGAATGTCAGGTTGAATGTCGGGTTGAATGTCGGGTTGAATGCCGGGTTGAATGTCGGGTTGATTGTCGGGTTGAATGTCGGTTTGATTGTGTCGGGTTGAATGTCGGGTTGAATGTCGGGTTGAATGTCGGGTTGAATGTCGGGTTGAATGTCGGGTTGATTGTCGGGTTGAATGTCAGGTTGAATGTCGGGTTGAATGTCGGGTTGAATGTCGGGTTGAATGTTGGGTTGAATGTCGGGTTGATCATTTTGCACTTTTCTTTAACCGTCATCCATTGTTAGAAAATAGTTGCAGGCCTCCACATATTTTCACCTCATTCGATCTGGCCCTCTTTGCTAAATGTTTGTACACCCCTGCTGTAGACTGTCTCACCAATGCTAGTGATTAAGTCTTTCACCATAGTGTCACTTTCCCACCATACAAGTGTTGTGTTTACTCTTGCAGTCAGTGGTGTATAGAGAGTACAGAAACTACACAGCCTTGTGAGGGTCAGCGTGGAAGATTAATAACTGAACAGAAAGTCTGCAATTTTTTCAGAGGTGTGAGGTCAGTGATGTTGAAGGCAAAGCTGTTATCCACACACAACAGTTTCACGTAATTCTCTGTGTGATGTGTGTAGGAAGGCAGCTGTGGAAGGTGGAGTAAATAAAGGCCCTGATCATTTTTGTGAGTGAGTGCTACAGGATAGTAATCATTCAGGTCAATGAGACGCCGTCAGACAGTCTGATAAAAACATGTATTTTCTTGACTGGCCTGGCAGGGCGTCTGGTAAAAGCACACCACAAAGGAAAATGAGGTGTTGGAATAACACAAAGCACTTTGTTATGCATGAAGCAGAACATACACAATTCAGTGTTTTCATGTACAATAGATGGTGCAGTCGTCGGTCGAGTACACAATAGATTTTGAAGGACACCTAAAAGAATCCACATTTTGGATGCTGGAATTTACTGATTAATAATTGTGTCTTATCAAACAAATGTAATTAGAAGAATTGAATTATTCCTGAATAATTTGGTAATTTAATCAGTGGTAATTGTACTGTTTCCACATAGCAATATTACATGTTAGAGACACAGTGGTGATCTGTTATTTGAATCATTTGATCCAAATTTGATCATGTGAAGAGTGCAGGAGAACATCTGGTTTCTTATTATTATTTCCTAAGTTAGTTGTCACATCATGTCACATCTGTATTGTTTAGTCGGGATACATGTTAGTTCTTTATTTGTTTAAAGCTGGTTATTGTTAAAAGTGTTATGCAAATGAAATTTGATAGAAGTGAGTTTTCACTCCACTGCGTATTCTCATGTTTGATTTGTGTGGGCTTCGTGGAGCATGAACACATTTTATGGGATTTCAAAAGGAGGCATTTTCTCCTCCTTCCTCCTCGTATACACAACACGCATTCTGGAGAAACATGTATTTCTGTTCTCCATCAAGCCATAGTGCAACAAAAAGCAACTCAGACAACTGCAAAAAGCCAGACTGATTGGAGACGAGTGTTACAAGAAGAAGATTGAGATTGTGGAATGGAAAGTTTTAACATGCAGGATGATGCGAATAGGAAATAGAGTAACAGAGGCAATGGAGGAGAAAGAAAAGCAGTTGATAGAAAGGAAAATAGACGTTAAAAGATGAGCATGGTTCTGGAAGACTGGAAAGTGTCGTATGGAATGTATGCATGCTGTTTATGTATCAGACGAGTCTGATGCTTTTGTTTCTCTCTCATTTTTACATTTTAATTTTGCACTTTTCTTTAACTCTCATCCATTGTTAGGAAATAATTACAGACTTGTTGGTTCTTTCAAGGACATACAGTGGTATGAAAAAGTCTTTGCCCCCTTCCTGATTTCTTTTTTTTTTTTTGCATGTTTGCCACAATAGAACAGGAGTCTCAAACTCAAATGACCTGGGGGCCACAGGAGGCGGAGTCTGAGTGAATGTGGGTCTGAGTCTGGGAGTGAGTCTGGGTCTGAGTGAGTCTGGGTCTGATTCAGGGACTGAGGCTGGGTCTGAGTCTGGGTCTGAGTCTGAGTGAATGTGGGTCTGAGGCTGGGTCTGAGTCTGATAGTCTGGGTCTGATACTGAGGCTGAGTGAGGCTGAGTCTGGATCTGAGTGAGTCTGAGTGAGGCTAAGTCTGAGTCTGGGTGAGGTTGGGTCTGAGGCTGGCTCTGAGTCTGAGTGAGTCTGGGTCTGGGTCTGAGTCTGAGTCTGAGTGAGTCTGGGTCTGAGTCTGAGTGAAGCTGGGTCTGAGTCTGGGTCTGAGTCTGAGTGAAGCTGGGTCTGAGTCTGGGTCTGAGTCTGAGTGAAGCTGGGTCTGAGTCTGAGTCTGAGTGAAGCTGGGTCTGAGTCTGGGTCTGAGTCTGAGTGAAGCTGGGTCTGAGTCTGGGTCTGAGTCTGAGTGAAGCTGGGTCTGGGTCTGAGTCTGAGTGAAGCTGGGTCTGAGTCTGAGTGAGGCTGGGTCTGTGTCTGAGTCTGAGTGAAGCTGGGTCTGGGTCTGAGTCTGAGTGAAGCTGGGTCTGGGTCTGAGTCTGAGTGAAGCTGGGTCTGGGTCTGAGTCTGAGTGAAGCTGGGTCTGGGTCTGAGTCTGAGTGAAGCTGGGTCTGGGTCTGAGTCTGAGTGAAGCTGGGCTGGTCTGGGTCTGAGTCTGAGTGAAGCTGGGTCTGAGTCTGAGTCTGAGTGAAGCTGGGTCTGTGTCTGAGTCTGAGTGAAGCTGGGTCTGGGTCTGAGTCTGAGTGAAGCTGGGTCTGGGTCTGAGTCTGAGTGAAGCTGGGTCTGAGTCTGAGTGAAGCTGGGTCTGGGTCTGAGTCTGAGTGAAGCTGGGTCTGGGTCTGAGTCTGAGTGAAGCTGGGCCTGGGTCTGAGTCTGAGTGAAGCTGGGCCTGGGTCTGAGTCTGAGTGAAGCTGGGTCTGGGTCTGAGTCTGAGTGAGGCTGGGTCTGGGTCTGTGTCTGAGTCTGAGTGAAGCTGGGTCTGGGTCTGAGTCTGAGTGAAGCTGGGTCTGGGTCTGAGTCTGAGTGAAGCTGGGTCTGTGTCTGAGTGAAGCTGGGTCTGAGTCTGAGTGAAGCTGGGTCTGGGTCTGAGTCTGAGTGAAGCTGGGTCTGGGTCTGAGTCTGAGTGAAGCTGGGTCTGAGTCTGAGTGAAGCTGGGTCTGAGGCTGGGTCTGAGTCTGAGTGAAGCTGGGTCTGGGTCTGAGTCTGAGTGAAGCTGGGTCTGGTCTGAGTCTGAGTGAAGCTGGGTCTGGGTCTGAGTCTGAGTGAAGGCTGGGTGGGCTGGGTCTGAGTCTGAGTGAAGCTGGGCTGCATCAGAAGAAAAAGCTTTGTTAAAATAATCTAATCTTCCCAAACATCATTACTAACAGTCCTTTAACTTGAATGGTATATTTTTACACCACATTAGTCTTGAGTGTAAAGTGCACACACAAACCTGCTGACTTAGATAAACAGTGAAGAACTTTGGGAAATGTTTATTTTTGTTTTTTTTTTTTATTTGTCCTGTAACAGAGCAGCAGTGGATGAGGGTTAATATCTTGCAATAAGATTGTATTCACTTCTTTCTAATTAATAATTCATCCATTACTCTAAATTCCCTTAATTATGTGAATTCCTAATAGATCTCTCTGGAAATGGAAAATGCAACTTTTAAATCGTTATATTTTCCTTTGTGTTTATATTGCATACATGGGGAAGCCCTATAAATTCTAATATCATGACAAAGTTTATTTATTTCAGTAATTCAACTCAAATTGTGAAACTTGTGTGTTAAATAAATTAAATGCACAAACATTGAATAGTATAAGCAGTATTGAGTAGTAGTATAAGTCTAGTATAAGTATAAGAGAGGGGGTGTATCACAGTGGTTACAGTGAGTTACTGATCAGAAGGTCGGGGGTTCGAGCCCCGGTATCGCCATGCTGCTTTTTGGTCCTTGAGCAAGGTCCTTAACCCTCTGTGCTCCAGGGGGCGCTGTATTATGGCTGACCCTGCACTCTGACCCCAACTTCCAAACCAGCTAGGATAGGTGAAGAAATTTCACTGTGCTGTAATGTTTATGCGACAAATAAAGACTCTTATTTTAGAGGTCATAGAAAATCTGTACAGAGAAAAGAGAAAGAGGAAAAAAGAATGTCACAAAAAAGTCTCTTCTTTTAATTATGATAACAAAAAGCACCAACTTACTCTCCAAAAAATAGAATAGTGCATAAAACCAATGAAATGTTGGCAAGATGGAAAGTATGTTAATTTACTGTATATGTTCTCAGACTAGAGGCTCCTTTTGCTTTAATTACTGCCTGAATTCAGTGTGACATGGAGAGGGATGAGTCTGTGCACTGAGAACGTGATGTGGATTTTTTTTTTCCTTCCACTAAACTTTCTGTTAACATGTTTTCATGAAGAACTCTCTGAACAGCAGCTTCTATGGCAGTGAATGTTTGTAGATTATCCTCCTTATGAAGAGAGTCATAGCCGGCAGTCATATCACCCTGTAGCCCAAGACTGCTTTCTCACTGAAGTTAAGCAGGATTGTACCTGGTAAGTACCTGGATTGGTGACCACCTGGGAATATTAGGTTGCTACTGGTAGAGGTGTTAGTGTGGCCAGCAGGGGGCGCTTACCCTGTGGTCTGCATACTCCAGTATAGTGACGGGGGACACTATACTGTCACAAAGCACCGTCTTTCGGATGAGACGTTAAAGCGAGGTCCTGACTCTCTGTGGTCATTAAAAATCCCAGGATGTCTTTGGGAAAAGAGTAGAGGCGTGTCCTCGACATCCCGGCCAAATTCACCCCATCGGCCTCTGAACATCACGTCCTCCTAACCGTCCCCATATCTACTGATTACCTTCATCATTCTGTCTCCTCTCCACCAGTAACCTGGTGTGTGGTGGATACTGCACAACCGTGGTAGATGAGGAGATTTGGGTGTCTAGAAAAGCGTGGATATTATTATTATTATTATTATTATTATTATTATTATTATTAATGATTGTCTTCTGGACATGCGTCAGATCTGCAGTCTCCCCGTGATTGTGTAGACTCGTGACCCAAACTGAGACCATTTTGAAGTGCAGGTGTTTAGAGTTGATTCGATGCAGGTCACTATTTTCTAATGAGAAGTGGTTTTGGTGTGTTTGTTAAATATGAGCCAAAATCATCACAATTAAAAGAATAAAACTTAAACTACTTCAGTGTGTTTGTTGAATTTATTTAATAAATAAATTTCACAATTTGAGTTGAATTGCTGAAATAAATGAACTTTTCCATGATATGATAATTTATTGAGGTGCACTTGAACAGTTTTAGTGGGTGCTATAAACACTCTTATATCTGCATGCTTTTATGTTTATAAATGTTTATTACATTACATTACATACAGATGTTTATTAGATAATTGCAATAATATGTAGGTGTTCTTGTGTTCCTAATGAAATACTGAGTGATTGCTTTATATGCTGCTTGTTGATTTGCTTCATGAGCAGCAGTTCTTGTTCCTCGCCATGCGCAGAGATCCGCCTTGCTTAAAGGATTTGTGTGCCTTTGCTCCGCCATGTTTCTTATTTATGTACCTGTATCCATGGTAACTGAACTCTGATAGAGCATATGAACTTGATATGTTGTGCTAGAAATATGTGAATTTGTGCATCAGACGAACTGTTTATTGCAGTCTATAGAAATGTGTAATGTGAAAATGCAGATAGTTTATTTGAAATACATGGATTTGTATGATAATGTAGATAAAATACAGGCTGTTTCAGTTACAGTATGTTTTGATTTGAACATTAAAAACACTTGGAGACGGAAGAAAAGTGAAATTGTTCGTGTAAAATAGTCTAGAATCAATAAGCCAATATAGAAGTTAAACAAACAAATAAATAGCGTTTACAAAGTTAATTAACCATCAACAACTACAGGCTGTTTAATTCAGCTCCAGGCTTACAATTAGAAAATCAACCTAAAATGAATTCATATTCAGACATTTGTAAATTGTAATTATGACTGTATTGTACAGAGTTACTGAACTGAGAGAAACATGAAAACACTGTATGTTATTGTGGCAGCGAATCTGAATTAATGTCCATTAGAAATTGACACAAAAATGTCTGCATACTTAATATTATCAGAGGAAAGATAGGCAGTGAAATGATGTCGTGATTATGGAGGCGCCATCACTTCCGCTTCCGGACCGGCGGCCATTTTGTGGCCTTCCCGCACCTCTGTGTATTTAAGGACTTTCCTACTCTGCCAGAGATTCCCTTTGATTCTTACTCTCTGTTTGTCTCTGGATCTTTTCACCTGCTGTGTTTTACTGTGTTTTTCACTGTTGTGGGTCTATTTTTAGACTGTTTTTTCACCTTTTTGTAACTATTTTTTGGCATTGGTTCTGTGTTCCTTTTTGGGACATTTCCTTTTTTTTTTTACTATATCTGTTTTTGTTATTCCCCTTGGGACTTATTTTTGGCTTTAGTATTTGTTCTCCTCCTAACTGCCTTTTGTTGCCCCCTAATCCTATTAAAGTCTTATAAGAAACTGTACACACCTGCTTGAATCCTACATTTGGGTCGCCCCTGCAGCCCGGGTGACAGAAAGACTTGTGGATGTGAATGAGGTGCAAATGCTATTCGGGTCTGATCCCAAGTCAGATCTACTGTTGGTTGCAGTGTGTATTTTTTGTGTATCTCATGAAGAGAACGCATCACTGAGGTAGTTTCTGAATGTTGTGCTCTGAAGCCACTGAGTTCTGACTCGTGACATTTATGTGCCACTCCCAACTTCTAACGCTGGTGAATCCCAGGCCTTCATGGCAGTTCTGTTCTCTAATGGCAGTCGCCTCTTTTAGCAGTTCTTTAAGAAGCTTCATAAATAGTTTGTTTTCTTTGTCATCATATTTCTCAGACCTTGTTCATATCAAGCTTGATTGTCCCGAGCAAACAAATATGATTAATGGAGGAAGATGTCACTGGCCATTTCTTTGTGTAAGCTCTTCAAAATCAGGGCAGCAGAGGGCACTTGTACATCAACTATGGCTCCAAATTAAACACTGTGGGGAACAAAATCATTTAAGAAGGAAAATGTGGCTTTATAACCATTTATTTGTACTTGATATATAGATATATATATATTATATATATATATATATATATATATATATATATATATATATATATATATATATATATGTGTGTGTATATATATATATATATATAATTTTCTGACTGGGATTTGAGTGAGCAGGACTGTAAATGCTACAGCTGAAGGATATCCAGTACAATTATTTTTGCTCTTTAGAAGAATCTTGTGTTGCTGTACACAGTGGACAATGAGTGAGGATCTGAACTTCAATACAATTACTTTTATTTATACATTGCTTTTGACAATATATTGTCTTAAAAACATTAGTAATAGTGGGGCTGTGAAAATGAGCCATAATAGATCAGAAATCTCAGGAACTGTGGACTAAACTGCATTATATCTCAGAAATGTTCTTTCATTATCAGTGCAAAATTCAGTTGGGAGTCGGTGCATTATTGTGAATTATGGTGCATTATGGTGGATTATGGTGCATTATTGTGAATTATAGTGCATTATGGTGCATTATTGTGCATTATGGTGCATTATTGTGTATTATGGTGCATTATTGTGTATTATGGTGCATTATTGTGCATTATGGTGCATTATGGTGGATTATTGTGAATTATAGTGCATTATGGTGCATTATTGTGCATTATGGTCATCATTGTGTATTGTGGTACATTATGGTGCATTATGGTGCATTATGGTGCATGGTGTTAACAGTCGTGCTCTACCATACAATGATCCAAATTGGAGCAATAAACATTTTCTGAATAATGGCATTTCTAGGAATATTACTGTGCTGAAAGAAGTTATAACGCATCCACTGCCTGTTCCATTACAGATCAACATTATTGTAATGATATTTACTACAGACCACCTGGTGTTCATTAATACAAACCGGATTCCAAAAAAGTTGGGACACTATACAAATCGTGAATAAAAACTGAATGCAATGATGTGTAGGTGCCAACTTCTAATATTTTATTCAGAATAGAACATCACACACGAAACAAAAGTTTAAACTGAGAAAATGTACCATTTTAAGGGAAAAATATGTTGATTCAGAATTTCATGGTGTCAACAAATCCCAAAAAAGTTGGGACAAGGACATTTTCACCACTGTGTGGCATCTCCCCTTCTTTTTACAACACTCAACAGACGTCTGGGGACAGAGGAGACCAGTTTCTCCAGTTTAGAAATAGGAATGCTCTCCCATTCTTGTCTAATACAGGCCTCTAACTGTTCAATCGTCTTGGGCCTTCTTTGTCGCACCTTCCTCTTTATGATGCGCCAAATGTTCTCTATAGGTGAAAGATCTGGACTGCAGACTGGCCATTTCAGTACCCGGATCCTTCTCCTACGCAGCCATGTCGCTGTGATTGATGCAGAATGTGGTCTGGCATTATCTTGTTGGAAAATGCAGGGTCTTCCCTGAAAAAGATGACGTCTGGATGGGAGCATATGTTGTTCTAGAACCTGAATATATTTTTCTGCATTGATGGTGCCTTTCCAGACATGCAAGCTGCCCATGCCACACGCACTCATGCAACCCCATACCATCAGAGATGCAGGCTTCTGAACCGAGCGTTGATAACAACTTGGGTTGTCCTTGTCCTCTTTGGTCCGGATGACATGGCGTCCCAGATTTCCAAAAAGAACTTCGAATCGTGACTCGTCTGACCACAGAACAGTCTTCCATTTCGCCACACTCCATTTTAAATGATCCCTGGCCCAGTGTAAACGCCTGAGCTTGTGGATCTTGCTTAGAAATGGCTTCTTCTTTGCACTGTAGAGTTTCAGCTGGCAACGGCGGATGGCACGGTGGATTGTGTTCACTGACAATGGTTTCTGGAAGTATTCCTGAGCCCATTCTGTGATTTCCTTTACAGTAGCATTCCTGTTTGTGGTGCAGTGTCGTTTAAGGGCCCGGAGATCACGGGCATCCAGTATGGTTTTACGGCCTTGACCCTTTCTCACAGAGATTGTTCCAGATTCTCTGAATCTTTGGATGATGTTATGCACAGTTGATGATGATAGATGCAAAGTCTTTGCAATTTTTCTCTGGGTAACACCTTTCTGATATTGCTCCACTATCTTTCTGTGCAACATTGTGGGAATTGGTGATCCTCTACCCATCTTGGCTTCTGAGAGACACTGCCACTCTGAGAAGCTCTTTTTATACCCAATCATGTTGCCAATTGACCTCATTTGTGTTAATTGGTCTTCCAGCTCCTCGTTATGCTTAAATGTACTTTTTCCAGCCTCTTACTGCTACTTGTCCCAACTTTTTTGGGATTTGTTGACACCATGAAATTCTGAATCGACATATTTTTCCCTTAAAATGGTACATTTTCTCAGTTTAAACTTTTGTTTCGTGTGTGATGTTCTATTCTGAATAAAATATTAGAAGTTGGCACCTACACATCATTGCATTCAGTTTTTATTCACGATTTGTATAGTGTCCCAACTTTTTTGGAATCCGGTTTGTACATTTGCATGTCTTTGTCTTGCAATAAATACATCAACCTGATCATGCTATGAAATCCGAAACCTGTTGTCTTCTACTTTGTGTTGTTTTTCCACTCTTCAGTAATGCAGTTATTTTATTTGGAAGACGAATTCTTGTATACAGATATTAAATGCTGGTTATTGACCTGGTCACATTTTTCTGCTGCCGTCTGAATTATTTTTAATTTTATCCTTATTTTTTTCAATTTTCCAATTTGATTGTCATCAAATAATCTTGTTTTGTTTGACTGACCTGTATAACGCCCGGCTGTGAGTGACTTCAGTGATGTATTTATGTTTACAGATTAATGTAATGACGGTTAACAAAGCTTTTTCAATCAGTTTCCCTGCTTTAGTAAGTGAATAAAGATAAATAGAATAATCTCATACTGATCTTTAAAAAGACAGAAATTCTACAAGATGTTGGAAAGAGTTTTTTGAGATTTTGGTCCTTGTCAAAATAAATTTCAAAATACAGTTTCACCAGATTTTTCACAATCACTCTTTTACTGTATATCTCCTATAAATACACATCAGAGTAAAGAGAGATGTGTGTGAATGTTTCAGGACATTACTGTAGCAGTTTTAGACATTCTCACTCGTACTCATTCACTTCTGCCACAATAATCGTGCACAATGTCGTGGTGTTCTCGATAAAGTCAATATTTTTGCAATATTTTTGTGATTCATTTCAGATTTTTTGTTTGCATTTTTTTATCATTATAAGTCATGAGTATGAGTTTTTCTTGCTACATCATCTATCCACATCGCCTTATACGCTAACATTATGTTAAAGTAAAAATTAAGATGAACATTTGTACTGCCTATTTGTGATAATATACCGGTTACCTAAAACTATAGCTGTCATCACATTCAGCCTTTAGGTAAGAACACAATCATTGATAAGTTACTCTGTTGTCTATTATTCTATAAAACTCACCTTGGACGCTTTGTGCAAATATAATGCACATTGTACATTGCAGGTTGTTGCATGTGGCTGTATCACCTGTTATTCTATTTTTTTTC
>JACRUU010000025.1:12179617-12192117 GCA_030449085.1 Kryptopterus vitreolus | reverse complement strand
TATATATATATATATTGTAAGTATCAAAATTGGTACAAGATCTGGACTACAGGCAAAGTCAGTACAACACAATGACTACAACACAAAGAGGGAGTCTTTACTGCAACCCAAATCCCAAAACATCTGGGACACAATGGGAAATATAATTAATTTTTTATCAGATTCTTTTGAATTTATAATTACATTTATTTATTTTGATAACCTCATAAACCCATATTTAATTCACAGTAGATCATAGAATACAGTCTTCGAAAACTTTTTGTCTTAGATTGTTTTACTACTTATTATTTTTTTAAAGCCAATAATTTTATTGATCTGCTGCCAATTAATCAATTTAGTAACAAATACTTATTCAGCTGTTCTTTCTGTCCCGAATCTTTTGAGACATGTTATGGCTCTGTGTGTGTGTGTGTGTGTGTGTGTGTGTGTGTGTGTGTGTGTGTGTGTGTGTGTGCGTGTGTGTGTGTGTGTGTTTTACAAACACTGTTTATACACCTGGTTTATTGGTTATTGGTTTATAAAGGACGTCCAATAGGATCCTGTTTTCCTCCCTTGTTTCTGTGCCTGATTATTGTGGTTGTTTCCCATCAGCTCATTCCCAGTAGATATTGTTTAATGCTTTACTCCAAAGTGCTTCATTTTCAGCCTTTCATCTGATTGTATGTAATCTGCAGGTGAAGAATTTTCCTGTAAACGTTGTCACGCTGTGTGTAGGTGAAATCAGTAAGGCAGAATGAGTAATCAGTGATATGAACATGTGGAGGAAACAGCAGGAGTAACTTTAAGACAGTTTTGATTGGTAATCCTTAAACAGAGCCGTCATGTTTCATGTCATCGTTGTTTATTCTGTACAACTTCTGTTTTTTCTGGAATAGCATATATTTATCACTTTTTTACCAACTCGAAGTTCTTCTAATCTGAACATTTTTTTCTGTACAAATGAAAGAGCAATTATAACGTTTAAGATAAGAGATAAGATAAACCTTTATTCATCTCACAGTGGGGAAATTTCAATGTTACAGCAGCCAACAGGAATAAAAGAATGTAAGAAAGAACATATATGTACACACACTAAATAAACACAAAACATGATATAAAAATATCAATTTGTTACAAAATAGAATAGAAAAGTACCTACAGATAAGGTCAAAATAAATAAACAAACAAAACATTGCTCATGGGAAGATTATTACACAAGTTTTACATGCAGAATGATTATTTCATAAGAAGTGCACACAGGATGATTATTGCACATAAACCTTATTTTTACACAAAAGTGTTTATTCTATAGTTAGACAGAATAAACAGATGTATTGTGATGAACCGGTTCACTGACAGCAGCTCTGATTGTAAAGTCTAATGGCTGCAGGAAGAAAAGACCTTCTGTATCGCTCCTTTAGACACTCAGGATGTAGCAGTCTGTCACTGAAGGAGCTACTCGGGGATGAAACTGTCTCATGCGTAGGGTGAGAGACATTCTCCAGCAGTGATGATAGCTTAGCTACCATCCTCCTTTCTCCCACCACCTGTACAGAATCCAGGGTAATCCTGAGAACAGAGCTGGCCTTTCTCATCAGCTTGTCCAGTTTCTTCCTGTCTGCAGTAGAGATGCTGCAGACCACACCATAGAAAATGTCTGACGCCATTACAGAGTCATAAGGTCTTCAGTAGCTCACTGCACACCAAACAACCTTAATCTCCTCAGAAGAAACAGTCTGCTCTGACCTTTCGTGTAAATGGCATCAGTATTATCTGACCAGTCCAGTTGTTCAGATGAACACCCAGGTATTTATAACAATCCATCTAACATATAACAATAACATCTCTGTCAATGTCCTTTCCCTGGATGTTCGGCGATGACAGGGAAGCGTTCCTGTGCCTGTACAAATCCACCACCATTTGAGGAGGCACGGTGATTTAGTGTTGTGCCTCACAACTCCAGGGTCCGGGTTCGATTCCCGTCTCGGCCATGTGTGTGTGGAGTTTGTGCATGTTCTCCTTGTGTCTCAGGGGGTTTTTCTCCGGTTTCCTCCCCCGGTCCAAAAACATGCACGACTGGTTTGATTGGCACCTTGGAAAATTGTCCCTAGTGTATGAATGTGTGTGTGTGTGTGTGTGTGTGTGTTTTTGCCCTATCTATCTATCTATCTATCTATCTATCTATCTATCTATCTATCTATCTATCTATCTATCTATCTATCTATCTATCTATCTATCTATCTATCTATCTATCTATCTATCTATCTATCTATCTATCTATCTATCTATCTATCTATCTATCTATCTATCTATCTATCTATCTATCTATCTATCTATCTATCTATCTATCTATCTATCTATCTATCTCTTGCATAAAATATAGTCTACCTGTGTGCACATTCCTCCACTCTTATATCACCCTCCTTCTTCATAAAATGTTTATTCATCAATACTACTAATTAATATAGTCAGTGGACGACAAGCCGGCGACCTGAAAGTGTGTTCCACAATCCAGATGTGCTCGATGAGAATGTGCATGCTGAGTGCCGAGGCGACGCTGACACACTCCCCCATCACTTCCTCATCACCCACATGACCATTATATTCTGCTCCTTTCAGTAATATTTCATTCCTACATACTCTCTCCAAAATGTCGTCTTACTCAATACACAATCGTTCCTTCTGCTCCATCTTACCACCCACTTGTGTAACATAAACTCTGATGTCATGTATCATCATTCCTTCACCTTCCCGTGTCACACTCATCACGCTATCATGAATTCTCTTCTCCTCCACTACACTCGTACAGTACTCGTCTTTCAGGATTACACCTACACCATTTCTCTTTCCATTCAAGCCATGATCAACAGTTTAAATCCACCTCCAATCTTCCTCCCTTCCCAGTCGCTCTCCTGAACACACACGTCTACCTTTCACCACTCCATCATATCATTTATCTCTCTCCCTTTACCAGCCACAGTACCAGCATTTAAAGTCCCCACCCTAACCTCCACTCTCCTCCACTTCTTCTTCTTTCCCTGCTGTCTCTGTAGACATCTTCCTCCTCTTCTTTCCCTCCTTTTGTCAAACACTAGTCCAGTTTCCACCAGTACCGTGTTGGATAATGTTACCTGTGGCGGTTGTTGGTAACCTGTGCCTCGACCGCCCCGGGATAAAATTCAGTTTTGACAGTGAGTTTTAGTTTTATGGTATAGAGACCTGCTATAATCTAAAATGGCTTAGTAATAAACATGATTGAGGTTGCTTTATGCGTCATACTGTCGATATAATGAATATTCTTATTATTATCCTTTAGCAAGACCATTTTCTCCTTTTACATAAGTCTTTAATTCACACACACACACACACACACACACACACACACACACACACACACACACACACACACACACACACACACACACACACACAAAAGTTTGGGGTCATCAAAAAAACACACATGAAATTATTGTGGATATAAAATATAGGAAAAGAACAGGACATGCTGAACAAATGATTTTGCTGCAAATAATGAATGTTTTCTTTAAACTTTGCCTTCATCAAAAATTCACTTTTTACCAGCAGTTACAGCCTGATAGACCTTCAGAATTCACACTGTCAGGTTTTCATGATCATTTTACTGCATTAGTATAAAGTTTCTCAGCTTTGCAATAAAGTTTGTGTTTGTGAGTTGCATGAACGTGTATTTCTTTGGATGAACATTTCACTGACTGACAAGAAAGAACTTATAATAAATAAGATATTGATGCATCACTCATTACAGTTTGTGCAGGTACCAAACAATGCATATACAAACAGAACATAGCATAAAGGTGGAGGTGAAGATAAACAAAACAATACATTTTATTACAGTTTTAAAGACCATAATTGTTTGTGGTATGGATTATACAACCTGCCCTGTTCAGATCACTGCATGCTGTTGGCGAATTACAAACAAATAAACATTTCTCCATGTTATATTAATCTAAAAGGTTTATGTAGAAGTTTGTTAAATCTATTATCTTTAGCCAAACCATTGTATCTAAAGCCTTTTGCTTTTAACTGCATATAAATATCAAATATATTTCAATATATGATTCAATATACATTTATACAGTGCAATATACAATGATGACAGTGACTTAGTGTATATAAAAGACCTGCTTATTTACATGCTTTTCTCTCTTTTCTCTTAGTGAAGAAGAATGTGGAGGAAATCGATAACAGAAAGACACAGTTTAAGAAAAAAGCAAAAGAACTGCGAATCCTGGACGCAAAAACGGCCCAGAATCTGTGTAAGTTCTCATTATTGCCTGTACTATTGTCTACGATGCAATACAGTAAAACACTTACGCTATTTTTATCACTGGTTATAAACATAATGTTGGAAATCTGCCTTTTAGTTTTCATGGGGCTTTTTTTTCTATTAATTTAAGTAAATTAATCTCAATGATTATATATTGTGTTTTTTCTCTGCTTTATTGTTTGTTGTATATCACATATATCTTTATATTTTAAAATCTCCAATTTCATACATTATATATATATATATATATATATATATATCTATATATATATATATATATATATATATACATACACACAGATACACAGTATCTCTCACAATTAAGTACAAACCCCTCACATTTCAGCAGCAGTGTAAGAATATCTTCTCATGTGGACAATAGTGTAGAAATGAAACTTGGATATATTTTTTATAGTAGACAATGTGCAGCTTGTGTTGTTAACTATAAGGCTACATGTCCTAATGCATTAATAACTGATTAATGCAAATTCACTTTAACAGCACAGGTTTAATTAAAGCGCGCTTAACCCATCATATTTCTCTCTGCCGATCTGCTCCTTCGCTCTGCGTTGTGTTGGTGAATGAACGATACTCGGATTACAAAGAAGAAATTCATGAAGAAACTTCAGTCCGTGTCCTTCCCAGATAATTTCAGCAGCATTAACCTTTCCTTTATTAACAACAAAAACATGCATCCACTCACACTTCCTCCAATTACCTCTACTAAATTCACATTCACAACAGCTATGAGCTCCTCACTATATTACTGTACGGAACATAAGTGTATCATCAGTTTTATATAGAGAGCAACCAAAACCGGAACATAATTCCGGTAAGTACCAAATAAGGAGCAATGTACCAAATTTAACTACCACTAAAAATTAACATTGAAATTAACACGAAAATTAATATTAAAACAGAGTAAAATAAACGGAGAGATTTTGAGTGGAATTTATATATTTATATATATATATATATATATATATATATATATATATATATATATATATATATATATATATATATAGTATATCTATATATATATATATATATATATATATATATATATATATATATTCTCTCCGCATAATAAAGTTGAAGCTTATTGAATAGTGAAGATATATTAGATATATATATATATATATATATATATATATATATATATATATAGATATATATATATATATATATATTCATTCATTCATTAATTCATCTTCTAGCGCTTTATCCGATCTTCCTTCGGGTCACGGGGAGTCTGTGTCTATCTCAGGCGTCTATGGGCATTAAGGCAGGATACACCCTGGATGGAATGCCAACCCATCACAGGACACACACACACACACACACACACACACACACACACACACACACACACACACACACACACACTCACACTCACACACACACTCACACACACACACACATTCATACACTAGGGACAATTTCTCCAAGGTGCCAATCAACCTACTATGTATGTTTTTGGACTGGGAGGAAACCGGAGAACCCGGAGAAAAACCCCTTCAGGCACGGGGAGAACATGCACAAACTCCCGTTGATGCATGTAGTAGATGTGTGCATCATGGTGTATTTTGGTGCTTGATTTGAGACTTTGAACGTCAGTAAAATAAATGTTTACTGATTACAAACTAGTTGATTTTTTTTTTGCTTTCTGAGTAAAGAAAGGACATATAATATCCAAGGTTATAATATCGTCTCGCTTATATTATTCATATTATTTATTTAAATAAATCTAACAGAATGCATGCTGCATTTATTGCCTGTAAAAATAATAATAAATGACATGATCATTTTGATCGCCTTAATTAATATATTAAAACAAAACAAATTTCAAATTTTGTTCCTTAATGAATGTGTCCAGGCCAAATATCCAGCATCTAGAACACAAGCAGAGAAAAGATTATGCTAATCACGAGTGCAGATGTCTCTGTCTCTGTTCCTCTCATCCTCTTACATGTTTATACTCCTCCTGAAATAATAAAAAGTTAATTAAAGTACTGATTGCAGAATTATCTACTTAAGTACAATATAACGGATTCATTCCTGAGTTAAAGTGAAGGCAGTGAGGTGTTCCATGTGTGAGTGTGAAATGGATTCTGTTCCTTGGGGCTTGCCGTAGACAAGAAAATGGTCATGTGCATGTTGTGACCTTCTCTCCTCTCCCCCCCTTCCCCCCCCCCGGTGTTGTGAATGTGAAGAAGTGGTGAAAAAGTGAAATAAAAGGTGTAGTCAGTTCAGTGAGCATTGTCAGGTGGTCCTGATATGAAAGCTCGGTCACAGTCAGTACGAAAGTGCACTCCATAGGTTTTAATTATTTACAAAGTTTCATGACTCAACTTTCTTCAGTATGAAAGTCGGAGTGCATCCAAGAGAACAAAATAAATGTCCCCTGATAATCCAACACCCAGAACTACAGCCCTCATTTTTATGGCTTTATATATATATATATATATATATATATATATATATATATATATATATATATATATATATATATATACACACACACATTCACGCACACACATTCATACACTAGGGACAATTTTCCAAGGTGCCAATCAACCTACCGTGCATGTTTTTGGACCGGGGAGGAAACCGGAGAACCCGGAGAAAAACCCCCTGAGACACGGGGAGAACATGCAAACTCCACACACACATGGCCGAGACGGGAATCGAACCCGGACCCTGGCGGTGTGAGGCGAACGTGCTAACCACTACGCCACCGTGCCCCCTATATATATATATATATATATATATATATTATATATATATATATATATATATATATATATATATATATATATATATATATATATATATCGTATATATATATGTATATATATATATATATATATATATATATATATATATATATATATATATAATATATATATATATAGATATATATAAGCATGTTTACACCTGCCTAATACATTGGCACAGTACTGTTTATAACACCAAATAAAGATAAATGACTACTTTTTTACTTCCATATGATTGAAACTATTTTGAGACCTCATGAATCTTCCCGTTTCTGTGTGACGATTGCTAAAATCTTTCCCTTTTAAAATGTGTGTGTTTTCGTTGCTGAAACACTTGTACAGTAAAGTGTCTTCTGTTCTCATTACATGTGAAAAACATCGCTTTTCAGTGTTGTGTTGTTGAAATCCAGCAGGTTAAAGCAAATAAAAATAGACGTTTTTCTTTACAACAGCTATTTTCCTTGGATCATTTCGGATGCCGTATGATGAGATCCGGGATGTTGTCCTGGAGGTGGACGAGGGAAAGCTGAGTGAGGCACTAATCCAGGTATGTGCATAAGCAGATGTGTTGTTGTGCTTGTGTACATGCATGTCTGCTTGTTTTTATTATATGATCTCACTTATATACATGTAAATAAAGTTTTCTTCAGCATACACGTCTTTTTTCCAAGCACTGTTTTGCTTTACTTGATCAGCAGGTTTTATTCACTTGTTGAAATGAAATGCGTTGAAGCTTCGCTGTGTTTTGTAACATTTTCTTCTGTTCTATTGCGTTCTGTATTTCAGACAAAATCTCTGAGACTTCTGCAATCTCTAAACACTAAACACTCTATCTGTCCTATTTACATTCTTCTTAGATTTGGGAGATTTTGCTTTAAAAATGTGTTGATTTATTGACATAAATACACATTTTCTGTTTGTTCAGTTTCTGCTGCCTATATTTTGATGGTCTTTTTGCAGTTGTTTATAGGTAGGTATCATAAAGACTACCTCAAGGGCCCGGGGTTAGAAACAAACAAACAAACAAACAAAGCTCAATACAAGTCAACACTTATTTCTTCTGAACCAGTGTTTTAAAGGTGGCAATAGTTTATTTTACATTTGCTTTTTTCTACAATGTGAATGTTTTTTTTATGATGTGTCATTATTTTAGAGCATCCTTCTTCTTCTTCTTCTTCTTCTTCTTCTTCTCACTGTGATTTCATGATTGTGAAATCATAGGAAGAAAATGTTTGACTTTCCTGCCTTATTGCATTGTTATAAACGTGATTTATAGCAGTTTATAACTGTTAGAAATGCAGGATGTGATATGTGTTGGAAAAATAATGCATTATAGATTAATATGGAAGATCATTTCTGCCATAAAAAACATATTGCACCTTTTTATCTCAGAACTGGGTGATATAAACTTGCACTTGTGACATTTTTCTCAGAACTATGATGTAATGTCAGATTATGAATTATAAAGTTGTAAGTGCAAGATTTAATCTCAGAATTGAGATATAAACATGCAATTGCAGCAAAATTTTTTTTGGAGAAATCATCAATACATCCATTTAATCATATTCAGTAAGGTTAAATTTATCACAAAGACAGTTATAATGCGTCGCCGTGGACAAAGGAAAATTGTAAATGATAGTTTTCTTTCATTAGTTAGTGTTTGTTAATTAGCATCCGTTAATCTGATGCTCTACTGATATTTAATACATTATGTTTCACTTCCTTGATTATCGAATCTTAAAGCTACGTACAATAATGTTTTTTATTTTTAGCAAAATTCATCATTTTCTTACATGATTAAGTATTAAGCTCCGTTATGGGATGAGATTTCCTGCAATCTTGTGAATCACGTGACAGGATGAAGTAGAGAACGGCTTTGAGGATGTGATAAAAGCTATAGAGTTCCTCCTGAGGCACATTAAGTGTAAAGATCAGTGGCTGGTGATTGATCTGACAGCGCGACGTTAGCGTACACTTATGTTCAGCTTCTGTTTGTGTGGGTTCTCGGGGAATCTGGCCGGTGATGAGAGTGAGGAGGGAAAATGAAACTTATAATTAACTGCATGCTTGAATGCGTGCTGTTTGGTGTAATTATGATTTCCCTCTTTAATTCTCACTATACTGTACTGCATGTTCCTGATGGTAAAACTCTAAGATCTTTACACTATACTTTGCTGACATGGTAATGAAGCTACAAGTGGGAGGAACAGGAAGTGTTTGCAGGTTCATACGTGTGGGTTCAGTGCTGTGTGTTCGTTTTGTTGTTAGTTCCTCGTCATTGTGTGAGTTTATAAATGTATTTAAGATCTTTTTTTTTGTTTTATTTTTTTTTCCTTCTTGCTTTTCCCTCCCATTTCTCTCCTTACCCATGATCCCTCTTATTCTCTTCGAGGGGGTGCTTTAGTGACACTGGTAAGAAGTCTTGGTGATGCTCAGTAACATAAGAGGAGCCGAGACAAGTCTTGTTATTGTTATTTGGAATGTATAAATCACTCAGTAAAAAGTAAGTGAAAGCTGATTTGTACACGTCTTATTAATTTGAAATTGTACACAGTGTATTTGCAATAGACTCACCTGGTGAATAAAACCACTCCAGGCGTCACAGAGGAGCATTTACACAGATATTACATTCTACTTTTAATAGCAGTGGAAGGGGAGTTTCTGTTCAGTTTGTTAGTGAGAAACTGTGATGGACATCAATGATATCTATTTAATAATGAGGCTTTTTATGCCTGGCCAGTGTAAACACACCCAACTGGAACACTACAATTCAGTGATTTATTTTATCTTTTGCCTGTCTTAGACACATATAATCTAATGTTAGGAGATTTTATTCGTGTCCGACACCCAGTTTTGCACCGCTCTAGCGCCGCACCTATTACAGCGAGTCAGCGCAGTGTATTAACACGTTTCTCCAGACATATGGTGTACTGAAAGTGACCCACGGAGATTTAAGTATCCTTCATCCACACAGTTTTCCTTCTATTCACCAGTACAGCAAACATATTCCAGTACTGACAGGAAACCAGTGGGAGGGACATGAGAATGAGGTGCTGTATGCAGATGATCTCCTCCTCTCACTGTCTAATCCAGTTTTTTCTATACAGGGGGGGCAATTATTTTTTCCAAAGGGCCACATGAGAAACCTGAGCTGTGTTTGAGGGCCGAACCAACAATAACCTGATATGAGATTTAATTATGTTTGATATTAATTTTCTCCACCTGTAAAGAGCGCAAAATGATCATCATTTTCATTACGCTACCGCTAATCAAACAAATAAAGATATTCTCTTACAATAAAAGATATACAATTGTGGACAAAAATACAAGTCATAAACAGGAAAACAAGTATAAGCAATTCATTAACAATGCAAAATGCTTTAAATTGTACGCCTCGAACGCGGCGACCCTGTGCATCACAAACAAAACACACGGCATCACAAACAAAACACACGGCATCACAAACAAAACACACGGCATCACAAACAAAACACACGGCATCACAAACAAACACACGGCATCACAAACAAACACACGGCATCACAAACAAACACACGGCATCACAAACAAACACACGGCATCACAAACAAACATACGGCGTCTCGCTTAAATAAATCATTTTGTAGTCTGTGCGCTGTTAAAACGCTGCGTTCCGTATTAAACTTTTGTTTATCCGCATGAATTGACATTTTTAGGGGATGTGAATATACAGGAATGTACAGAAATAAAATATTTTCCAGTTAAAAGCAGCACAGCGGACATGGTGTAAAGCAGTTATTGGCGTTTGGAAAACATCACTATTCTTTTTTCATGTACATTTCTTATTTGCGGGTCACCACACGCCGGGCCGGGACGAAAATACCCACATCTACTCTATACCAAAGGCCCTTACAATGATCTCAGACTTTGGAAACATTTCAGAATACAAAATTAACTTAACCAAGAGTTAATTTTCCTCGTTAATCCGGGTCTTTACAGCCATTCTTAGTAAGGTTTGATAAAGGTTTGATAAATATCAGGAGTAAATCTAATGCACAGATACCAAGATTCCTGATATTTTTCAGACTGTGCCTGTTTTTATCCTCCACTGTTTTTTAGAGATCTGAATAATTGTGTTTCTTTGGGATAAGAAACTTCTTTGCACATGAGGAAAGAATATCTGGATAGGACGGGGGGGGGGTGTTTGGTGATGCCAAAATGTTCATATTACTAGGGGGCAGCGAACCTATATACAGTATATATGCATTATTCTGGCTTATATTATAAATGTATATTCTGTCTTTCTGCCTCGTGATGAAGCTCCACTTCGATGCTACGTCCTCCAATCCCTGTGAGAAAACATTATTCTACAAATAATCCGGTTATCTGTGGATCAAAACATGTCATAATAATTCAGACTTCACTTAAATAATAAACAAACGTAGCTAAGAAACGTCTGTCGAATCCTTCGTTCCTTCCTTCCCTCATTTTAGGTACCTACAGGTTCATAACTTCATTAAGAAACACACCAGCCAGAAGGGGGATGGGTAGATATGATGTTAAACATGAGAAGGGGGATGGGTAGATATGATGTTAAACATGAGAAGGGGGATGGGTAGATATGATGTTAAACATGAGAAGGGGGATGGGTAGATATGATGTTAAACATGAGAAGGGGGATGGGTAGATATGATGTTAAACATGAGAAGGGGGATGGGTAGATATGATGTTAAACATGAGAAGGGGGATGGGTAGATATGATGTTAAACATGAGAAGGAGGATGGGTAGATATGATGTTAAACATGAGAAGGGGGATGGGTAGATATGATGTTAAACATGAGAAGGGGGATGGGTAGATATGATGTTAAGCATGAGAAGGAGGATGGGTAGATATGATGTTAAACATGAACCTCCTTCAAAGGGGTCGGATGTCTATTTGGTATGAGATCATTCAGAGAACCGTGTCCCCGTCTCTGGATCATGTGACAGGTCAGTGAGGGAAGGAAGTGGAAATGGAGATATGAGAAATGGCCTGGCAGTGTGTGGTAGTGTTGGTACACTCATCTGCTGTATGTATCAGACATGAGCTTTTACAATTTAAGGTGCTCCTTAAGCTCCATTTGTAAAGGATGTCGGTTAGAATGTATACAGGATCAGAGCCATCTTGACCCAGATGTGATTGGAACCGAGTCATGTGTTCTGATGAGGCCCCAGATGGACATCTTTAGAACTTCCTCAGACTCGCGTATTTGCTGTGAAATGCACTTTATCAGTTCATCAATCAGAACTCATTGTTTATTCTTTATTAGCCAAACGGTTGATTATTTTAAGTTGGAAAGACCAACATCTGACAAACACCGTAAATTAGAAGTGATGTCTTACCTTAAATTTAAACATCATAAGTACACAGTCCACCCCTCCACTTCCTCCTCATAAAGAGAGAGAGAGAGAGAGA
>JACRUU010000025.1:12143362-12179117 GCA_030449085.1 Kryptopterus vitreolus | reverse complement strand
ACACACACACACACACACAACACACACACACACACACACAACACACACAAAACACACACACACACAAACACACCCACACACACACACATCCACACCCCACACAACAACACACACACACACACACACACACACACACACACACACACACACACACACACACACACACACACACACACACACACACACACACACAACACACACACACACACACACACACACACACACCACACACACACACACCACACACACACACACACACACACACACACACACACACTCACAACACAAACACACACACACACACACACACACACACACACACACACACACACACAACACACACACACACACACACACACACACACACACACACACACACACAAACACACACACACACACACACACAAACACACCCATGCACACACACCCCCCACACACACCAAACACACACACACACCCACACACACACACACACACACACCACACACACACACACACACACCACACACCACCACACACCACAACACATACACACACACACAAAAACACACCCATGCACACCCCCCCCCCACACACACACACACACACCCACACACACACACAAACACACACACAACACACACACACACACAAAACACATACACACACAAACACACACACACACAAAAAAACACACCACACCACACACACCCCACACACACACACACAACACACACCAAACACACACACACACACACACACCACACAACACACCCCCACACCCACACACACAAACACACACACACACACACACACACAAACACACAACACACAACACACACCCACACACACCCCCCACCCCACACACACATACACACACAACAACAACACACACAAAAACATTATACACAACACACACACCACACACATCACACACACACACACACACACACACACACACAACACACACACACACCCAACACACACACACACACACACATCCATACAAACACATACAACACACAACAAACAAACACACACACATCACACACACACACACACACACACACAACACACACACACACACACAACACACACACACAAACACACATACAACACACAAACAACACACACACACACACCACAAACACCAACACACACACACACACAACACACCACACACATATACACACATCCACACACACACACACACACACACACACACACACACACACACACACACACACACACACACACACACACAACACACACACACACACGCACACACACATGAACGTTCGCCCAGTTTTATCTTTTGCAGTGTTTAAGTGCTTCAGCCATTTTCCCAACAACTCTGATCAGCTTCCCTGTCTATTCTGAAGAAAGCACCCCCACAGCATGATGCTGCCACCACCATGTTTCACAGCAGGGATGTTGTGTTCAAGTTCATTTGCAGTGTTACATAGTGTACATCGCACATCACATCGCATACATCGTCCACGTGTTTTCTGGTCACCTGCCTGGCTTATGGCAAACTACACATGGATCTTCTTATTCTTGTTTGTGAACTATGACTTTCTTCTTGTCATTCTTCCATAATAGTCATATTGGTGGCGTTCATGACTAATACTTATCCGGTGGACAGACTCTCAGCTGGGAGAGGTGTGGATCTTTCCTGCTCCTCCAGAGTTCCCATGGACCTTCTAGCTTCTTGCCTGACCTAGTTTATGTGGACGTCTATGTCTTAGTAGGCCAGCGGTTGTGCCACACTCTGTTCTTTGTCACATGATGGAGTGATCTGTTCCCTGTGAGATGTTCAAACCTTGGGATGTTTTTATAATCTCAGCCAGATTTAAACTTCTCCACAACTTTATTCCTGACCTTTATGTGTTCTTTTGTTTTCATGATGCAGTTTGCTCACTAATGTTCTCTAACGAACCTTAAGGCCTTCAAAGATCATGTGTAATTATACTGGGATTTAAGTACACACAGGTAGACTCTAATTACTAATTATGTTCTGAAGGCAGTTGATTGTGCTGTATTTTATTCGGGGTTTCAGTTGTATACATGAACAGCACAGCAATTTTCAGATTTGTGTCTTTAACACCATGCATCATTTTCCTTCCACTTCACAATAATGTGATAATGCAATACCTTGCGGTGATCCATCACATAAAATCCCAATAAATTACTGAGACACTTCCGCTGTGAGAGCGGTACTTCATTACAACTGCTGTGTTTAAGTGTATTGTGAGAATATCCGTGCCCTGTGACAGAATGTTCGGAGCTGAAGAACCGTGAGAAGCAGGAACAGAGCCGACTCATCCCCTTGTGGCGAGAGAGAGTTTCTCCTGAGTCGTCTCTCCTGCACGCCGCTCCGTGACTGCCCCCTAGAATAGAACAAACACAGATAATTCAGGTTAGTAGTGGGAGAGAATCATGCAGACTCTGTGACATTTCCTGTGGCTCTTTTTATACTCGCTGCTCTTATCGTTGAGAGTGGAGAGCAGCAGCTGCCATCATTCGCCTCCAGCCGTGTCTTATTTAGTGACCCCGCCCCCTTACCATGTGCTCGTTTACTCTCCATAACGCGGGTGCTGACATGGAACTGTCCTTTCAGCCCCTGTGGCACAGTTGGTTTCGGAACTCTTGCTGCTTTTGGTGTGCGGACCGTCGGGCCGGCGTCACAAATACATTTAGGTTTGTGGTTAAGTGACAAAATGTGGAAATATTCAATGGGTATGAATTTCTTTGAATATACTGATATACTGATGTAATCTTTATACAAATATGTGTGTGTGTGTGTGTGTGTGTGTGTGTGTATATATATATATATATATATATATATATATATATATATATAATATATTATATTATATTTATTAATAAAATAATGTATATAAGGGGGTACGGTGGCTTAGTGGTTAGCAAGTGTTAGCAAGACAGGGTCAGGGTTTGATTCCCAATCAACCTACCGTGCATGTTTTGGACCGGGGGGAAAACCGGAGAACCTGGAGAAAAACTCCCTGAGACACAGGGTTCGAATTTGTGCATGTTCTCGCCGTGCCTCAGGGTTTTTTTCTCCGGGTTCTCCGGTTTCCCCCGGTCCAAGACATGCATGGATGGATGGAAGGATCGATGGATATTTATTTATTTGTTTGTTTGTTTGTTTGTTTATTTTCTTTCTTTCTTTCTTTCTTTAAATTCAGTACCAGAACAGATTTTTTTAGCCAACATGGGTTTTATATAAGAAAAGATTGTCATCTGTGAACTAAAACATTTTCATCACAGAAGTATCTTGCCATGTTGCCACAGAGTGAGTGTGTCTATTATTGGCAGCAAACACATGATGGTCAGAATGAATCATGTTGTCTGAAGCTCCATCTTTGTTTCTTCTTTACATTTTTGGGACAGTTCTCATCTGGGAATTTAAGAATCATTGCATTCACACCTTGCAGAGTCGATACACCACCTGGCAGTGTGCGCTTTCAGCAGGAAAACCAACAGGTCCATATTTCATATGTTGTTGATGAAAAGTTTGAGGAACATGGCAAAGTGTAGACGTCTAAATTCCCAGGTCACGATTCGATCAAGCATTAGGATCTTTGCTCCATGTTGCTGTAGCATCTGCTGTTAGTGACTTTGCATCTTCTTAGCTGAAAGCAGTAAAGAAAATGTTTTTTTGATAAAGGTTAAATTGTGGTGGATAAACGACTGAATCAGTGCATCTCAAAAACAGCAGCTTTTGTGATTTTTTTGGACGTGACAGAAAAAGGAGACCTGTTTCTAAAAGACTCAAATTAGCTGATGTAGCATTTATGATCATGGTCACAGACACTGTATATATAAAAAAATATATACTGTCTGTCACTAATAATCTGTCCATCCTCATTACTCAACATGTAAATCTCAACATCTTCAACTCTGCCACCTCCAGCTCCATCACCTGTCATTTACACATCACCACTATCTACATCTAAACTCCATCACCTGTCATTCAGACGACATCACTATCTACATCTAAACTCCATCACCTGTCATTTACACATCACCACTATCTACATCTAAACTCCATCACCTGTCATTCAGACATCATCACTATCTACATCTAAACTCCATCACCTGTCATTTACACATCACCACTATCTACATCTAAACTCCATAACCTGCCATTTATACGTCATCACTATTTACAATGGAGTTTATATTTAGATAGTGGTGATGTGTAAATGACAGGTGATGGAGTTTAGATGTAGATAGTGGTGATGTGTAAATGACAGGTGATTGAGTTTATATTTAGATAGTGGTGATGTGTAAATGACAGGTGATGGAGTTTAGATGTAGATAGTGGTGATGTGTAAATGACAGGTGATGGAGTTTATATTTAGATAGTGGTGATGTGTAAATGACAGGTGATGGAGTTTATATTTAGATAGTGATGATGTGTAAATGACAGGTGATGGAGTTTATATTTAGATAGTGGTGATGTGTAAATGACAGGTGATGGAGTTTATATTTAGATAGTGGTGATGTGTAAATGACAGGTTTAGATTTGAGTGGAGTGACAGGTTATATTTAGATAGTGGTGATGTGTAAATGACAGGTGATGGAGTTTATATTTAGATAGTGGTGATGTGTAAATGACAGGTGATTGGAGTTTATATTTAGATAGTGGTGATGTGTAAATGACAGGTGATTGGAGTTTATATTTAGATAGTGGTGATGTGTAAATGACAGGTGATGGAGTTTAGATTGTAGATAGTGGTGATGTGTAAATGACAGGTGATGGAGTTTAGATTTAGATAGTGGTGATGTGTAAATGACAGGTGATGGAGTTTAGATGTAGATAGTGGTGATGTGTAAATGACAGGTGATGGAGTTTAGATGTAGATAGTGGTGATGTGTAAATGACAGGTGATGGAGTTTAGATGGAGTAGATAGTGGTGATGTGTAAATGACAGGTGATGGAGTTTAGATGTAGATAGTGGTGATGTGTAAATGACAGGTGATGGAGTTTAGATGTAGATAGTGGTGATGTGTAAATCTAAACTCCATCACCTGTCCATCACCTGTTATACCAGTATGTCGTTCCTACTGCACACTTCACTGCTGTTACACCGTCCTCATACATGTCCTGCACCACCCTCACATACCTCTCTGCTCCACCCGACTTCATCATACAATACCACATTCTGCTCTGTTATAACCCTGTTATACACTTTCTCTAAATCCACACACACACACACACACACACACACACACACACACACGGTATAACTCCTCCTGACCTACTCTATACATCTCCATCAACATCCTCAAAGTCAATATTGTATCCATGATGCTTTTCCTCAGCATGAAACTGTACTGTTCCTCACAGATGGTCTCCTCGTCCCTCAGCCAAGATTCCACTACTCTTTCCCATAACTTCATGCTGTAACTGATCCACTTTATTCCCCTCAGTACCAGCGCACTCCTCCTCCTCCATTCTTCACTCATCCTCTCATCTTCCATAATCCTGTTCAACAATCAGGTTATAAACTCCACTGATCATCTCTCCTAAACATCTCCACACTTCTACTGGACTTTCCCACTCTTCATCCTGTTAATATCTGCTCTCACGCCCTCCTTACTGATCCTATCCACTTCCTGCTCCACCACCTCCACATCATCCACCCTTCTCTCTCTCTATCGGTTTCTCCATTTATCAGCTGCATAAAATATTCCCTTCTCACCACTCTCTCCTCACTAATCACCACATTTCTATCTGTGTTCTTTATCACTCTAACTTGCAGCACATCATTCCCAGATTGCTCCGTCTGTCTGCTACAAATCCTACACATCCCTTTCTCCTTCCTTTCTACTGTCCAACATCACATGCAGCTCCTCTTATACCTTTTCTCACATCCTTCCTCGCCTGCTGCCTCGTCTCCTCTTACCCCTGCCCTTTCCCATCTCTCTCTGACCTTTGCAATTGTCCCAACCTTTTCCTCTTTTTTCTTTTCTTGCAGTTCTTCTTTCCACCACATCTCTTTATCTGCCTTTACTTTTCCAGATAACATGCCTTCCTTGCTGTCTCCCTCATTACCTGCAGTCGTTGCCCAATCAGCCAATATCTCTTCACCCCCACCGAGCCCCGTTCCCTGATCCTCACACTACAGTCTTCCTCCTTCAGTTTCCACCATCATATTCTTTATTTTCATCGCTCACTTTCCTCCTCTTCTTCACCTCCACGCTATAGAACATCTTCCTGTACTGTGTAACTACACTGTCCCCTGCCTCACCACCATTCAGTCTCCAGTCTCCTGTCCAGCATACAGTCCACCTGTCTCTCATAGAGGAACATGCATCTGCCATCTTCATCCTTTTAACAAAATCTACCACCATCTGCCCTTCCATATGCCTCTCCTTACTTATCCATCACCTCCTCATCACCTCAGTTCCCTTCACCAACAGCATCTGCTCCTATCAACATCTGCTCTCTCCACCAAACTCACTACAGAATCCTTCATTCTCCTCCATCTCATCACCGACATGCAGAGCAGAGGCATTGGTGACTTTCATCCTCATGCCTTCAAATTCCAGCTTCACTCTATCACCCTGTTTCTTCACCTCCACTGCACTTTTACTGTACTCTTCCTTCAAGATTCCCCTACACCATTTCTCTTTCCATCTACACCTTACAACTTTTCACTTTTCCTTTTTTTCTTCTCTCGAACACACAAAACACAACCTTTCTGTCTCGTTCTCTTTCCCACTCGCAGTACCATCATTTAAAGCACCCGGTGTAATCTCCAATCTCTCCAATCGGTGTAATCTCCAATCTCCTGCACTTCTCAATTCCCTGCTTGATTTCTTTTCTTTGACCCAGCATGTGTAAAATCTCATGTTTATGTCAAGGAAAGCTTCTTTTGCTTACTCTTTAGCGCTTAATCTGAGACTCCTCTGCATTTGAGAGGAGACAGATACTTTCTCTGTTACATGTTTTAACATTTCATTACATGTTATTGGAAAAGGTTTGAGCATCAGTCTGATTCTGAAATCAAATTAAAGCAGTTTGCAGTAAAGATCAAAGCCTTATCAAAAAGCTCCATTTCTAATGTCTGTAATCATTTATATCATTAATCATTATCTCATCTGTAATGCAGAATTAGTTTGTCTGATTATTTCAACAATTATTGTTTGTTTTTCATGTATTTTATTTTATTTTTTATAGTATTTGTGTATGTAAATATGTGTATAACATATGATCCAAAATAATTCATTTTGATGACTTTGGTTTATATTTCACAGATCATTTATGTAGGGTGTCCGTTAATAGAGGCTTTATCTTCATAACCACAAGTATGTCTTTATGGCTCTGCATAAGGTGGTTATTCCATTTCCATTCCATTTCAGCAAGGATGTGATTTTTCACGGTTCTGCTCTATTTGTTTGTTCCTCACTTGTTGACTGACAGGTAATCAGAGCAAGAATAGAATAATGAATAACAGCAAGCAGGTGCCTTTTCCAGCTGGGAGAATCCGGTTGGCTGAGTGATTATCCTGGCAGGACTCATTGACTCAGCATTGTGAGAGCTGACTGGCTCATTCTGATGACCATTCTGATTAATACTTCTATATTTTTAAGAATAAGCAATTTACTCAATATATGGAGTGTTAAAAATAATGAAATAAATAAAAAATAAATGAATAAATTCATTAATAATTGTGATCATTTATGATTGTTTGCACCAAGTTTTCACTGCGGATCTTAATTCACCTCAAGCTAACATGTACAAATGTGGGCTTTTAAGCATACTGCATTCATTTCAGCATGCTGTTTCTGAAACACATGATCTGTTAAGACTTTTCTGTTGTTTTTCTTATTTTATTATCAGACGCTTTATAGAATTTAAATGTCGGTTGTTTGGTGATCAATTGCATATGTTTGTTTATAAGGAGTTTTTCGAGTAGCCGAACAAACGACATGAATGAATTCTTGTATGTGCAAGAAGAATGAATCCTGGTAAAGTCATGTGTGTAACAGATTCATGCGAAACACATTAATCAGTTAACAGATGAATCAAATGAAACATCCTTAGCAATGCGTTTGGGCAACACTGAGTAAAAGAGAGACCAAACCACTGTAGTGCCAAGGAGTCAAACAGTACCAGGAGGAAAGGAAATAGGAAAAAGGTGGAGACAGTGGAGACAGCCCATCAGGATGGGGACGGCTATAAGACCATCTCCAAAATATTCCAACTCTGAATTCCAACTCATTTCTTACACTGTAAGACAAATCATTACAAATGGAGTACGGTGTGTACGGATGGTGGTTTATGGTGCTTTAAGTGGTTTAAGGTGCTGGGATACTGATCGGAAGGTCAGGGGTTTTAGCCCTGCTATCTCCAAGCTGCCACTCTTGGGTCCTTGAGCAAACCCTCTGTTGTCCAGGGGCACTGTACCATGGCCGACCCTGCACTTTGACCCCAACTTCCAAATAACAAGCCGAGATATGCAAAGAAAGAGTTTCACTTTGCTCTAATGCATATGTGATAAATGGATATGTAATGTAATAGATATGTAAAGGCCAAACAACACATCACCTCTAGAGACCTCTTTGGCAGGAACAGGGTAAATATATCGATATCCTGGAAGGTTGCTAGAAAGAAGCATCTTCTCTCAAATAAGAACAAATTGTTGATTTTGACACTCAAAGGCCTTTTTGGAAGTCCATTCTTTGGACAAATTGTAGATGAATCCAAAATTTTAGTCATAATCAGATTTTTTATTTATTTATTGGTCAAAATCAAAGCCAACATATTTGTAGAAAATCCAACACGGAATTCCAGTAAAACAAAACAAAACCTTCCAACAGTGAAGCATGGTGGTGGAAATGGCAGACGTTGTCAAACTCATGATTAGTCTTGACATAGTCCAGATATCACTCCAGACAGCGCTACATGCAAGATGTCCTTCAAACTTCTCTCAACTGTCCGAGTTCTGCAAGGAGGAGTGGGCAAAAATTCCCAAAGACAGAAGTGAGAGACTGGACAGTGTTTACAGAAGGTGTTTGGTTGAAGTAATAACTGCAAAAGGAGTTGCCACAAGTTATTAAATATAAGGGTTCACTTACTTTTGTACATCCAACAATTCAATCTTTCCCGTAGTTTATTTTGGCTAGTAAATATTAGATTGTGATAGATTGTACTTTTTGGCATTTTTTTCAGAATTCGGTACCTTCATATGATCTTCATTACCATATTTCCCCATGATCCTGCAAGTCCTGCATAATTCACCTCCAGATGCCCAAAGATTAAAAAAAAATGCCCCCTTGTGCCTCGTTACTTTTTTCATGCTTAATTAACAGTTAAATATGCAGCTTGAATCCAGTGCCAACATCTTCATAGCACATACATGATGATTTATTGTCATAGGAATAACTGCAGAATTTGCCTATTTATATGGAAAATGGCTCAAAATGGCTTTTAATGTAAGGTTTAATATGACGTTCCACTTTTTCCTGTTAAAATGTGATGATGTACATAGGTGCATATGATGATGCAAGCTCGTGGCAACTTTAAACAACTTTTTTCTCAATTTTATCTGCATTTCTGTCTTTTTATTTATTCGGCACATGCAGACACCTGAACATACATACATCTCTGATGATCTGTGTTTCTGCACCGCTCATTTCTCTCCACTTTATCCTTCTTATTACTGTCAGTACAAAACACACATTATAGCTATCTTTCACAGGTGTAAACCACTTGTTTCTCTGCCCTCCATTTATAACCCCACACTCATGGTAAATCATGGCCCACATTCACTTCCTGATGTAATTTCCTGCAATATCTATCTCTTTAAGTGTGATGAGTCATCTAGTAAAAAAAAATCTGTCTCTGTCAACATGGCTAAAATTGAACTGAGGCATATTCTGAATAATTCACATTAAGTTCAGTTCCAGGAGACTTTATGGGCCAAACCAGTGGTGAATGTTCGCCGGTTGTTTCTGTGCATAGCGAGGTGAAGTTACAGGACACAGGGACGTGACATTTACACAATCAGCATATGACAAGAGAAAATGTGTAGAATTTGTTGGACAGCTACTGAATGGATCCATAAGGATCATGTTTTTAGACGTGCTTTTGTAAATAGAATTAGTATAATGATTGGTGATAAAGAAAAGTTGTGATAAGATATTAGTTTTTTTCTTGTGATACACTGGATGTGATGTGTCTTTTTTGGAGACTAATGATTGCTATATGTTTTGTTTACAGAATTTGATCAAGTATCTTCCTGAACAGAAGGAGCTGAGTTCCCTGGCCGAGCTGAAGAGTGACTATGAGGAGCTGTGTGAGTCAGAGCAGTTTGGGATAGTGGTATGTATAAGATGCAGTGAATAAAAACAAGCAGCTGTCACTGATACACACCACAACACCTCACTTTCCTGTTGCTTCTCTTTTTTTTTCCCCCCAACCTGTATTGTTTTTCTGTTCAGTGTTTTCATTCAATAATCTCAATGTGCACATCTTTATGACCAAATTTTCCTTCTTTCTCAACTAAACTTCTTCCTCTATTTTACACACGTGTGATGCCTCGGCCACTGTGCCAGTTTTAGATCAGTGACGAGATTACACCCACTCTACTCTCTTTCTCTCTATCTGTAAATTGTTGTTGACGTTAGTAATTCGATATATGTAGAGGATTTATTGCTGACATGACGACCGATGACCGAGAAATTAATCGTAAGCAGTAAAGAGTTGCTGAATTGAGTGTATATTTTTATTTGTATCTAAGAAAGAAAGAAGGGGCACGGTGGTTTAGTGGTTAGCACGTTCGCCTCACACCGCCAGGGTCCGGGTTCGATTCCCGTCTCGGCCATGTGTGTGTGTGGAGTTTGTGCATGTTCTCCCCGTGCCTCAGGGGGTTTTTCTCCGGGTTCTCCAGTTTCCTCTCCCGGTCCAAAAAACATGCACGGTAGGTTGATTGGCACCTTGGAAAATTGTTCCTAGTGTATGAATGTGTGTGTGTGTGTGTGTGTGTGTGTGTGTGTGTGTGTGTGTGTGTGTGTGTGTGTGTGTGTCCTGCGTTGGGTCGGCATTCCATCCAGGGTGTATCCTGCCTTAATGCCCATAGACGCCTGAGATAGACTCCCCGTGACCCGAGGGAAGATCGAATAAAGCGGTAGAAGATGAATGAATGAATGAATGAAGAAAGAAAGATGTAGACAGAAAATGATTTCCGTTTATACTACTTATAAAAATACACGGAATACAGATAGAATCTCAGGAGACTTAACAATCTCATGATGTTATTTATGATGATCTTTATGCTGCCCTGTGTTTGTGTTTTGATGAACTTTGAGTTAAAAATTTGGAGAAGAAGCACATATGACATGAAAACTTCAGTACTTTTGTTCATATAATGCACTTTACAGGTAATGTCTTTAATTATATTAAAAATGATGAACAAATACATCTTTGAGTGTTTTTCTTGGATGTGTAGATGAGCTCAGTGAAGCTGTTACGACCTCGTCTGAATGGAATCCTGTTCAAGCTGACATTTGAGGAGCAACTAAACAACATCCGTCCTGGCATGATGAATGTTACTTTTGCATGTGAGGAAGTGAAGAAAAGTGAGGGCTTCAGCCGGCTGCTCGAGTTGGTACTGCTTGTGGGAAACTACATGAACGCTGGATCCAGAAATGCTCAGACGTTTGGGTTTAACATCAACTTCCTCTGCAAGGTACATATATTACTATTACTGTTTATACTCTCATCATTTAATTACAATTTTAAATGGTGTCTATATTAAAATCTCATCCTGGACCGTAGCGTTGATTCTCTTGTATTATTTGTAGAGTTCAGGTTACCAGGAGATCCTACAGAAACGTTAAACTTCCTGTTGACCTACTTTCATACCTACTTTCATAAATTCATGGCCTTTGGGCCAGACTGGTTCTGCCACCTGATTTCATATGGCAGGGATTTATTTCATTCTGATTGCACTGTTGTATTTGCACCATGTTTAATGTTGCCCACAAGGTCACTTTCCAACTTTTCTATTTATGACCATTTGAACATTTGCAGTCTGTAAAGTACAAGATATAGTGTGTATGCAAAATATAAATATTATTACAAGTTAATACAGACAGGAAACTGGTTTATGAGTACATGTACAAGTACATGCTTATGTTTACGGGAAAAGCCAATTGTCTAATTGACAAGGAAAAGTTTACTGCAATTATTAATCAGTAATGTATTTTGCCAAACACACACACACACACACACACACACACACACAGATAAATATACAAGCAATGAAAACACTTTGAACTTTTTAATTGTGGGCTATATGGGAACATCTTAGAAAAGATGTATTGTCAGATATGCATATTTTCATTTCAGATAAGCCGATGCCACACGTGATATTTTAGAATTTTATTGAAGGCCAGTATCAAAAAGCAGCTTGTGGAGGAAACGCATGGCACAGCATTTAGGTTCGGGTTCAGGTTCTGATATTTTGACCTTCGATGGTCAGGCCTGTTACGATAGTTTCAACATTATAATCTTTATGATAATGATGCAGGTTTTGTAATGAGGCACGACGTGGTGATCTGAGCGATGCGTGGCCTTGCATTATGTTTTGCACAATGCGGAGCAGTGCAGAACTCTACACACGGCTTCATCTGTCTTATACATTTACATATGCGTTAGAGTTTTATCTTGCATTCTACATTATACACTGCAGTTGGGTGAGGATAATATTCCATAGTGTTAGAGTTACACCCCCCATCTAAAAATTTGCTTTATGACATTTATGGCATTTAACTAGGTAAAATAACCGCATGAAGATTTGCTATGACTAAATGAATGTAAAAAGTATAAATGTACTTTTTCCAGTTGTTGACTTTCATTTTCAAGTTTGAAGCTTGAAGTTTCTGTAATCCCTAAAGCACTTTTCACTGTGGACATTGTCTCAAGCAGCTTTACAGAATGTAAAAAAAGTATAGAATAAAACATTTTTATATACATGATTTATGTGTATTTATCTCTGGTGAGCAAGTCTGAGGTGAACATGATGCTGGATATAAATATTATCAGTGTCTCTGTTACACAAGTAGTTTGTGAGATGGAGGAGATGGAAATATTCTGGGGTGTGGTGGAGAACGGTGCAGATTTCAGTGGCCATGTTGGTGAAGGGAACAGAGGTGATGATGAGGTGAAGGGTGTAAGGTCTCCAGGACAGGAATGTGGAGGGGCAGATGGTGGAAGATTTGGCAGAAAGGATGGCAGTGGGGAAGATGAATTTTAAGAAGGAGGTGTATATGATGACCTTTCCTTTGAATGTAGATAAAACAAAAGAGATGGTTGTTGACTTGAGGAGGACAAAACATGACGGTTCCCCTCGGAACACTGACACTTCCTGCCTGGTTCCTTGCTGTTTACCTGAGAGAGAAGAGTAATGGAAGCTCGGCTGAGAGAAGAGCTGACGGTCTGTGAGCAACAGTATGGTTTCGTGCCGCAGAAGATGAAATATTTGCTCTCCATGACTGTGGTGTTTGTGGATGATGATGTGATTTGTGGAGAGAGTAGAGTGTGAGTGGAGAGGAGTTTGGAGAGGTGGAGGTACGTGTTGGAGAGAAGGTGAATGAGAGTCAGGAGGAGTAAGACAGAGTACATGTGTATGAATGAGAGACAAGGCAGTGGAGTGGTGCGATTACAGGGGGAAGAGGTGGTGCAAAGTAATGTAGAGTGTGTTAGAGGAGTGAAAAGGGTGCATGTGGGGTGGAGTGGGTGGAGAAGAGTTACAGGAGGAATTTGTGATATTTGGAAGCGTGAAAGGGAAAGTTTACAGGACTGTGGTGACAATTTATAAAAGACAGGAGGTGGCGCTGTAACGGGCAGAATTTAAGATGTTGAAATGTTCATTGGGAGTGACGAGGAGGAACAGGATTAGAAATAAGTTTATTTTGGAGACGTGGTGAGGGAGGCCAGATTGAGATACATGCGGAGGTACATGCGGTATATCAGTAGAAAAGGGCTGAACATGGATCTGCCAGGCAGGAGGAAAAGAAGGCGGCCAAGGCGGAGGTTTATGGATGTGGTGAGGGAAGACATGTGGGCAGTTACGGTGAAAGAAAGGATGTAGAGGTCAGGGTTGTGTGGAAAAGGAAGGCTATTATCACATTTTAGGAGTTAATGGTTAGTAGTTTTTGCTTTCCTAGGAACTAGTAGAAGTCCAGAGTTATATATGTGTGTGTGTATACACAGTCCCTGACAAAAGTCTTGTCGCTTATCTATTTTGTAGAAACACCTGCTATTAAACTTGCTATTATTGACTTTTAATGAATCAATTGGTGTTAGAAATAGCTCGTATGAACAGCTAAAACCCTCCCAAATGATGTTTAATGCACTGAAATAAATTAGTTTCACTGAAAAAAGATTTATCATTGAATCAAAACAGAAAGGTCAAATTTTGGCAAGACAAAAGTTTTGTCACCTAAACAGAAATTGAACAAATTTACTGCAAATACAAAAATATGTCAGCAAATTAAGTAGTGGTGCTGTGAGATCCAAATGTAATATCTTGTATGACTTCCATGAGCTTGAAGGACTGCATCCATGCGGTTTGGCAAGGATTCATACAACTTATTGATGAAGTCATCAGGAATAGTAAAGAAAGCAGTCTTGCAAGCCTCCCAGAGTTCATCAATATTTTTTGGTTTAGTCTTCCATGCTTCCTCTTTCATCCTACCCCACATATGCTCAATGATGTTCAAGTCTGGTGACTGGGCTGGCCAATCCTGGAGCATCTTGATCTTCTTCGCCCTGAGGAACTTTGATGTGGAGATGGAAGTATGCGATGGAGCACCATCCTGCTGCAGAATTTGGCCTCTTTTATGGTTGGGAATATAAGAGGTAGCTAAGATTTCTTGGTATTTTAGACTATTGATGTTGCCTTCCACCCTGCAGATCTCTCGTACACCCCCATACTGGATGTAACCCCAGACCATGATTTTTCCGCCACCAAACTTCACTGTTTTCTGGGTGAATCTCGGATCCATGCGGGCTCCAGTAGGTCTCCTGCAATATTTGCGGCGACTGTGGTGTAATTCAACAGAAGATTCATCTGAAAAATCCACCTTCTGCCACTTTTCCAGCGTCCATCCTTTTAGCAGGCTGTGGGCCTTGGCAAATGCCACACGGTTTTTCAATCGTCTTTTGTTTAGTGCTGGCTTCTGGGCACTGATTCGACCATGGAGGCCATTTCGAGATAGAATCCGACAAACTGTTCTGGTTGACACGGGGACTTCAGGTGACCAGGTCTCGTGGAGCTCTGCTGCAGTGGAAAATGGGCTGGCCTTGGATTTTCGAGCCAACAAACGGTCCTCTCGAGCAGTTGTCTTGCGGGGTCTGCCTGACCTGGGCTTGTCAAAAACGTCTCCAGTCTCTTCAAATCTTTTTTTTATCCTCTGTACTTGACGCTGAGACACATTGAAGGTGTCTGCCACATCAGCAGTGGATCTGGTCTTCAGCCTCTTGATAATCAACACTTTAAGTCTCAGGGTGAATCTTAGGCATGTTTGCAGAGGTCTAGTTGCAGTTGAGGTGAAGGTCTAGTGTACTGGGGTTCTTTTTATACACACCTGAGACCTCATTGATCCATTATTAGTCACAGGTGAAGCTCATATGACAAGGCGACAACACTTATGTCTTTGCAAAAATGGACTCAATGGGCTTTACCAAGCTGTGAATATTAGAATACTTTTTGACAGTTTCGTTTTGCACTGAAACATTATTACAAAAGCTGTTGGGATTAAAATGAGACATTTCTTGTAAAAAAAATCTTGATTAGAAATATATTTCAGCGGCACTTCAGGTCAATTTGTACACAAGCGACAAGACTTTTGTCATATATATATATATATATATATATATATATATATATATATATATATATATATATATATATATATATACTGGATACAGAGCTAAACCATTCAGGACTTTATAAGTTTATAATTGATACTAAACATAAGTGTAGGGATGATATGGGATGATATGATTGAGGGCTTATGGTCATATTTTCTTGTCCTTGTAAGAACTCTGGCTGCTGCATTCTGAACTAACTCTAGCTTGTTTATTAATGATACCGAACAATTACCTAGTAATGAATAATGCAGTCTGAATGCATGGACTAGCTTCTCTGCATCAGATATACATCACATGTTTCTTATGTTAGAAATGTTTCTAAGATGGCTGTTTTTGAAATGAGTGAGATTATTTTCAAAAGATTTAAAAGTCGCTGTCTAAAATAACTCCCATGTCTTTTACTATAGTAAAACTAGTAATTACCGTACTAACTTCTAAATGGAAGTAGAAAGGATGGCGCTTTTGTCTACTAGTCTTTCGGCTGATTAAAAATATCTCTCTATTAACAGGATTTAATAATAGAAAGTTATGAGTCATCCAATCTTTTCAGTCTTTAACACACTCAGGTAACGTATCTGACTGGTTATGTTGAGATATATCGCTGACTATCACCTACATAACAGTGGAAACTAATCCAATGCCTTTTATTGATGTTTCCCAGGGAAGCTTTATATTGTGAAAAGCAGCGGTCCAAAAACTGAACCTTTATATTATATATTACATATATTAATGCCATTAATTACTTTTGTTTTCATGTACATTGGGATCCAAATTGGGTTTCTAATTAGGGGTTTAATAACTGCCAACTTGTGAGGTTTAGTGATGTGACATAATGATAGAAATGAGTTAATAATATAAAGAAAGACTCTCCAGGTGAATGTAACAGACGATGTTGATTTGGCTTTAGTTAGAAGATCATACAGCTCTTCCTGTTCTGTATTTTAGGTTTTAGGTGAGACTGGATCACACGATGCTGTCAGAGACTGGACAGCAATCTCTGTATTGTGTTTCTGATACTTTCAATGGTTTCAGTGAAAAAAATGAATAAAGTCTTCACTACTAAACTATGATGAATATTATTTTCAGATATCTGATTTGTTGTTGATCTGTATTATAAAGGAACCTGTGATTTTTCTGATTGTTTACTATCAGTTTATTCAGCTTATCTGTAACTAAAGGGTTCAGGATGTTACTTATGGTTCAGGATGTTTGCAGGGTCGGGTTGTTTCGGCGTCTCTTTGAATGTCCTTTATCTCGATGGGGGATAATAGCGGGCAAGACATCAGAATGTGTCGGGATGAGAAGAGAAGTAGAGGAATTAGCGTAGCTGCTGTTCATAATATTAGCAATACTTATACATGAGTACAAGGTTATGATATGTGTTATATGTCAACAGGTATGTCTTTAACCTTCACTTAAACTGAGAGAACGTGTTGAAGCACCAAACACTGTTAAGGAAGTTCAATGTGAGAATGCTCTACTGCCTTTATTGGACTTTGCTATCTTAGGAACTACTAGAGGTCTGGAGTTTGGAGAAAGAGCATGTCACATTGTAGTGTGTTAGAAGACTGGATAGATATATTTAAGCTAAACTATTTAGGGCCACTGTAGGGATGATACGATCGGGGTTATATGGTCATATTTTCTTGTTCTTGTGAGAACTCTAGCTGCTGCATTCGGGACTACGTGTAGCTTGTTTATTAATGTTGCCAACATTACAACAGTCCAGTCTGGAGGTCATGAATGCGTGGACTAGCTTCTCTGCATTAGTTATAGATAACATGAGTTAAGTAAGTCCACAAATGATCGTCCTAATGAATCATAGGAATATCGTCATGAATAGTACAGTTCCCGTTTTAGGCACTTTAACAAAATTTACCAAGAGGTCGGAAAGAAAATGTGCAAATCCTTGAGGAAATTCATTGCTGGTTTAATCCAGGTGAGACAGAGTGCATCAAGCCTCTTATCTGTTATGATCTCATTAACAATGAGTGCCTTAGGCTGCAAGTGATCTCATGTTTAGAAGGCCAAACCTTAGAGCTTAAATGTTTTTGTTTTCACTGTAATAAGTTAAAAATGAGATTATCTGTGTGAGGCAATATAATGAATATTAGCAGTAGTCAGGCGAATGAGCTGCAATCACAAGTTAGAAAACAGGAGGTAATATCTCTGGATTATTAAGGAGAAACAAAGAAAACTAAAAGTAAAAAAAGGATGAAAACACCAACATAAACACCTTCCTCAGGGAAGCTGTGAAGCGATCACACGATCAATTTTCATTGAAAAATTCTCCCTTAGCATGAAAAACAGATTTACACACTCTTGGCATTTAGACAGTTAGAGGAAATACTTCACTCATCTTTACCTCATTTTTTGTGAAACTTGCCAAAAGCACTTCTATACTAGTTGGACACCAGTTGATTTTGTGCTCCAGTTCATCAAACAGCAGTTTATTATGATTTCTGTTTTGCTGACAGAGATTAGACACCAGGCTTCAGGTCATTCTTTTGTTGTTTGTTGTTTGGTGTGGATGTTTGTAGGAGACTGAGATGGGTTTAGCTGGAATTGGACGCTTTTCAAGAATGGTGGTCATGATGGGTTATAATTGCTTCCACCAGGAATAAGTCTCGAACCATTCCTTTTCCAAACAGTCCTAAATCATTAAACTGGTGTGGACTTCAAGTCAATCCATGTCAAGATGCTTTTATTGTAATTTCAACCATATATAGTTAATGCAGAACTACATAAAGCTGCAGCAAACACCATACAGCTATCTACAGAATAGAAGTCTGAATGTTGGTATAAGGCTTTGTATATATTTTTATGTACTATGCAAATAGTTTAGGCACTTTGAAACATTCTGTAAAATAAGAATACTTTCAAATATGTTTATTTCTATCATTTAACAAAAGCAAAGTAAATGATTAGGAGAAAACACCAAATAGTGTAAGCAGCTTCTGCACAGAATTAAATTATCTTTAGGAAATAACCACGGATCTGCTGTGGATTTAACCTTTCCCTCTCTTTATGTAATGGCGTTGGTGTTGAGATCAGGACTCTGTGGGGCCAAAACTATTACACCTAGAACTGTTTTTCCGCTACACTGGCATCTTAAAGGCATAGGCTTTACGTTTGTGCAGTAAGTTTGTGTGTGTGTGGGGGGGGGGGTGTGTGTGGGGGGGGGGGGGGGGGGTTGGGGCGTTATTGGGCTTACGGTATTGTATGATGGATACTGCAAGTATCTGCCTACTGTTTATGATCATTCTACTACAGCATAGTTGCGTTTAAGCCAAAATGTCCGACTAACCTGAGGGAGTTTTATACACTGTATCACAGTCCGATGTCAAGATGCCTGGATTTTTAAAATGAATTTGCTCGGACTCGGACTAATCTTAATCTAACTTAAGCTTTTAATTAAGGTAATGGGAGAGAGTGATGAAAGGAGAATGAATGTAGAAGACTTGTTCTGAGAAGAAACTGAAACCAGGTCTCCAACATGAAAGAAAACAAAAAAAAAAAAAAAAAAAACAAACAAAACAGTCTTTATTTGTCACATACACATTACAGGACAGTGAAATTCTTCCTTCTCATTTCCCAGCTTTGTTTGCAAGTTGGGGTCGGAGCGCAGGGTCAGCCATGACACCCCGTGGAGCACAGAGGGTTAAGGACCTTTCTCAAGGACCCAAGAGTGGCTGCTGGCAATACCGGGGCTCGAACCCCCGACCTTCCGATCAGTAGCCCAGATCCTTAAACCCAAGAGCCTTAACCCCCCCACACACACCCCCCGCCCCCGCCATGAACATCTGTGAGCATTATGGTGTAACGGAAGCACACACACAGAGATGCCGGAATAAACTCAAACGGGTCTTTATTCAGAGAAGCGGCCAGAATGTTAGCACAGCCCTGCACGGGTAGGAGCCGAGGGGCGAGATACACTCTGCAGATCACCAGCCCGGACAAGCGGCGGACGGGATCGTGTCGGGAGATGGGGGAAGCTCGGGAAACCAAAACAGTTGGAAACGGGGCTTGGGACGGAAACTGCAGCGTAAGCCACATGACCGGACGTGGAAAAACGAGAGAGAGAGAGCCTTAAATAAGGAGGAGCGACGCTGTCTCTAACAGGCTCCAGGTGAAGCTGATCAGTACTCCGGAGACCGTGAGCGCAGAGAGGGTGTGTTGGGGTTAGACAGCGCCGTGACATCAGGATGTGTTATATATGCTCAGAAACAACTGACTGCACTACTTCCTCAGCAGTGCCTCCATTTCACCGAAAGCCCGTTTTTAACTGGTAATATCTGATGACTCCCCACATCGTATTTGTGTTGTATAGCAGGAGAAGAAGGAGTACACTGCTTATGGTTCGCTGGACCCATTCATGGTGAATTTCCCAGACAGGGCAAGGAGCAATAGAGCAGTGTGTGTGGTGTGTGGTGCCATTAGCCTGTGGTGTGGATCTTTGTGTCGATCCCACAAGAGATTATACATTTACATGTGTACAGTCGTGGCCAAAAGTTTTGAGACTGATACAAATATTGGAAATTGGAAAAGTTGCTGCTTAAGTTTTTATAATAGCAATTTGCATATACTCCAGAATTTACATTTACATTTGCAGCATTTGGCAGACGCCCTTATCCAGAGCGACTTACAAGTGAGCAATTGAGGGTTAAGGGCCTTGCTCAAGGGCCCACTAGTGGCAGCTTGATGGTGGGGTTTAAACCTGCGATCTTCCGGTCCAGAGTCCAACACCTAAACCACTGGGCTACACCACCTCCCATGTATGCATATACTCCTTCTTTGCCATGAAAATTAACAAAAGTGATAACTAAGTGGCTCGGGGACCAAAACGTTGACATTTTGGGTCCATGGCCTGAAAACTCCGCAGATCCCATTGAGAAGCACGACTGTACACAGTGACTTTACCTGACATGTGATATTAATAAATCTGACTAAGATGTGGTTTGAACAAGGAAATAAAACAGCACTATTTAACAGTCTCTTAAAAATGATCATTTAGGAAATGAAATGAAAAAAACATTTCTGAGCGATGAGGCCCTCAAAACTTACTGGTTCTGTCAGGAGGAGCAGAGCAGAAAAATAAATAAATAAATAAATATATAAAAATCTATTCCATTTCGAGCAACTACTTGATGTACCTCAAATACTCGATATAAATAAACTTGATGTATATGAATGTACAAAATACTAATAAAAAATATATATATATAATATATTGATCAACAAAGTCAACAGAAAATAAAACTCATCTGTGTTTACATTTCAGTAAACCTGAAACAGATGTGTAAAATGAGAGAAGATTTAGATTTAGATTTAGACTTGATCATTAGGAAACAGAATATAATAATCATTCATTCATTCATTCATCTTCTACCGCTTTTATCCGATCTTCCCTCGGGTCACGGGGAGCCTGTGCCTATCTCAGGCGTCTATGGGCATTAAGGCAGGATACACCCTGGATGGAATGCCAACCCATCGCAGGGCACACACACACACACACACATTCACGCACACATTCATACACTAGGGACAATTTTCCAAGGTGCCAATCAACCTACCGTGCATGTTTTTGGACCGGGGGAGGAAACCGGAGAACCCGGGGAAAAACACCCTGAGGCACGGGGAGAACATGCAAACTCCACACACACATGGCCGAGACGGGAATCGAACCTGGACCCTGGCGGTGTGAGACGAACGTGCTAAACACTAAACCACCGTGCCCCTTAATATATAATAATCACAATGGATTTATTTTGTTGATGGAAAAACAGATGATCATTTTTCAATCATGTTTTTTTTATTTCACGTCATCATTTGCACGTCACCTTATTTAATTCACACTTTAGCTTGTCTGTATATTATTTATAGACGTAAGTTTTGGGGAAACTACACAGATATTATCTTTGTTACCAAATATGTTTGTTTTTGGCACTTTGTGTAAACAAGCCTTTTAAATGAATGGGGAAGAATATTTTAGTTCCATTTGAGAAACTCTTGATGTACAGCTTTACCAACATTGAATGAATGAGACCTGTTGTTAGTTGAGATTGAAATAATACAGCCTTTTTTGTTTTTTTCAGATGTAGCAGATAAAAATGAGTCTATTATGACAGTTTTGGGTACGACAACATACAAAATAAAATGTAAAACATTAATTAATATGCAATTATTCAGAGTAAGCAGATGATTGATCCTCATCTAATAGTAGTGAGAGTAAGTGAGCGTTTATGTTGGTATATTTTTGAGTGCAGTAGTTATGAGATGTGTTCACAGTGTGTGTGTGTGTGTGTGTGGGGGGGGGGGGGGGGGGGGGGGGGGTGGGGGGGGGGGGGGGGGGGGGGGGGGGGGGGGGGGGGGGGGGGGGGGGGGGTTGAGAGGAGTTGAGAGGAGCGATGTGGCAGCGTTTTAATATGGCTGGGTCGGGCACACTGAGGTGGGTGGTGTTAATTAGCTCTCTCTGCATGGTGCTTGAGCTATAATCACAAAAGAACATTAATTTGGAACAAATGACTGGAGTGGCAGTCATATTCATGCACCTCTGACTGGCACGCTGCTGTGTTCGGCAGTTTCAGCCCCTGTCTTTTTATTGGTTGTCTTCTTAAAGTTTATTCCTATGATTAGTGCTTGAATTCATTTTAAGCCCATATGTAATGAATCATTCTTTTTTCAGCATGGCTATAAGTGGTGGAGTATTTTACCTTGTTGCCATAGTGATAAAAGAGAAGTTCCAAGTGGTTCAACTGCATCTTTTTTTTTAACCGACCATGTTTTTTTGGTGTTTTATTTACTGTTTGTATGTATAAAGACAATATTTAAAGTCCATCTCTGTCTCCTCTTTACCCTGTGCAACATTACTGATAAGAATCCTAATGCTGGATAAGTGGTTTACATACAGGAAATATTGTGTATCAGGTACTGTAGCATTGCTTTGACCATAATCAGCCTTGTTTAATGTTAGCACAGGAGCATTCATGACTACATTTGTATCGCATGCATTATTTAGAGTACATTTAAATTTATATTTATGGCATTTGGCAGATGCCCTTATCCAGAGGGACTTACAACTGAGCAATAGAGGGTTAAGTGCCTTGCTCAAAGGCCCACTAGCAGCAGCTTGGTAGTGGTGGGGTTTGAACCTGTGATCTTATGATCCAGAGGCCAACACCTTAACCGCTGGGTTACACCACCTGAAACAAGATCCAAAAGAAAAACAGTGCGAATATTGGAAAACAGGACCACAAAGGGCCGAGCAAGAACATAAACGAAAAGAAAACAGGAATGCAGGCAGGCAAGGAGAAAGAAGGATCCGAGGCAGGGTTAGGACCCGGAGCAGGCAGGGTGGCAAAACTTCATCTCAGAGATTTAGAAAGCTGGTGAGCTAATAAAACCCGAATCAGTGTTTTTTTTTTATGTCCTTAAATACCGAGTGGAGAAACGGCAGGATAGACACGAACCACAGAAATGTGCGCGGTAAAAGCGGAAGTCGAAAACCCCCGGATGGTCCTGAAACTGTTAGCATTCTGTGGTTGGAGAGTGAGATCATACTCTCATGTTCTACAAAATGTCAACGCAGCAGTCCTCTGCCCATCTTTACTTCAGCATCCCTCTCCAAAATCTTCCTTTCATTCCCAATCATGTTATTAACATACACAATCATCTTTCATTGGTTTGTTTTTTCTTTTGTTACATTGCAATTGCAACCTGGATAAACATCATAGGGCATGTACATCTCTGTATACACAAAGGCCAGAGATGTAGGTTAGCATGTTTAAATTTGAATGCAGTCCTTATTTTTTTCCTTTAGCATTCACTATAAAGTTTAGAGTATGTACAATTCTACATGGTGGTATAATGACAATAATCTGATTTTTTTATAGCTTCGGGACACAAAGTCAACAGATCAGAATTCAACACTTATGCATTTCTTGGCTGAGAAGTGTGAGGAGACGTATCCAGAGATCCTGAAGTTCCCTGATGAACTGGAGCATGTGGACAATGCCAGCAAAGGTAAGATATTTTTCATCAGTATCGTACATTCTTTTTACAGTTTGTAGTTTGGCACAGATATTTACAGCTGTATATAAAAATACATATCTTTTAAATTAAAATTGTACTTGATTCATTTTGTGCTTAGCGTAAGGGACATGGACTGCTTCATATCTTAATTCCTACATTTTAAGATAAATACCCGATTACACTGTATTTCTTCTTTCACCTGGTGCTCACAGTCCATTTGTTACAGTATAGCACTGCCTATGTTACACAGTATTTCTTCTTTCACACTGTATATGTTACAGTCACAGTCCTAGCATTGTTACTGTATGTATATGTTACAGTATAGCACTGTATATGTTATAGTATAGCACTGTATAAGTTACAGTATAGCACTGTATATGTTACAGTATACTGTAGCTATAGTTACTGTATATGTTACTGTATATGTAGCACTGTATAGTATAGCACTGTATAGGTTACAGTATAGCACTGTATATGTTGTAGTATAGCACTGTATAGGTTACAGTATAGCACTGTATATGTTGTACAGTATAGCACTGTATAGGTTACAGTATAGCACTGTATATGTTGTAGTATAGCACTGTATAGGTTACAGTATAGCACTGTATATGTTATACAGTATAGCACTGTATAGGTTACAGTATAGCACTGTATATGTATAGCACTGTAGGTTACAGTATAGCACTGTATAGGTTACAGTATAGCACTGTATATGTTACAGTATAGCACTGTATATGTTACAGTATAGCACTGTATATGTTACAGTATAGCACTGTATAGGTTACAGTATAGCACTGTATATGTTATAGTATAGCACTGTATAGGTTACAGTATAGCACAGTATAGGTTACAGTATAGCACTGTATAGGTTACAGTATAGCACTGTATATGTTACAGTATAGCACTGTATATGTTATAGTATAGCACCGTGTATGTTACAGTATAGCACTGTATATATTACAGTATAGCACTGTGTATGTTACAGTATAGCACTGTATAGGTTACAGTACAGCACTGTATATGTTACAGCATAGCAATGCGTATGTTACAGTATAGCACTGCGTATGTTACAGTATAGCACTGCGTATGTTACAGTATAGCACTGTATACTGCGTATGTTACAGTATAGCACTGTATAGGTTACAGTATAGCACTGTATAGGTTACAGTATAGCACTGTATAGGTTACAGTATAGCCGTGGCTATAAACAGCCTGGCATGACAAATTATACAAATTATAAAGATAATATTTAAATGATTAACATTTTGTCAAATACAGCTTTTAATAGAAAGTTATTCATTAAATGCTTTTCACATTTTGAGTAATGCATATTATATAATAATTAGATTATTTCATATTTTTGGTTCCGTAACAGAATCTAATTGAAACATGGAGGATCTTTTATTTGAGTAAACTTTAGTATTTACTTTATTCTTAGATGGAGAGCTAAAGCATTTGTACATCGCCCTGGTTAAGGGCGTCTGCTAAATGATGTAAATGTAATGTAGTATAATTGAGAATATGGGTTAAGAATCTACAGTAAGTTTACAGAATATCTTAAAAAGTGGGGGTAAAGTTTCAGGGTACAATCACAGTTAATTATGGCGTGTAGGAATGGACAGCGGTTTGGGTAGGAATGGACAGTGGTTTGGGTAGGAATGGACAGTGGTTTGGGTAGGAATGGACGGTTTGGGAAAGTGGACAGCGGTTTGGGTAGGAATGGACAGCGGTTTGGGTAGGAATGGACAGCGGTTTGGGTAGGAATGGACAGCGGTTTGGGAAGGAATGGACAGCGGTTTGGGTAGGAATGGACAGTGGTTGGTGGGTAGGAATGGACAGTGGTTTGGGGGTACAGTGGTTTGGGAATGGACAGTGGTTTGGGTAGGAATGGACAGCGGTTTGTACCTGATTGTTCCTCGAGTCGAGGCGAGGGTGATGAGGGAAACATTCCTTGAGATGGTACAGAAATAAACCTTGAGACGGAACAGTGAACCCCATCCTCATTTGTAAATTGTTTTCTATTCATCTGTGAATGATTGTTGGTTTTGTAATTCTGCAAATGAGCTTCTGCTGAAGTCGAAGTTTCACCTTGTTTTGTCTTTTTTACATCCCCTGGCAGAATTTATGATTTCTTGGCTGTTTTTCAGAGAATATGAATGATAACACAAAAACCTTTTTTTACTCATGGTTAGTGGTTGCCTGAAGCCATTCATTGTCAAACAACTGTTTATAAATCATAATGACAACAGAAACTACCCGAATGACCCTGATCAAAAGTTTACACACCCCAGTCCTCAATACAGTTTATTGTCCCTTTAACATCACTGACAGCTTGAAGTCTTTTGTTGTCATTGTGGATGAGGCTTTTTATCTTCTTAGATGATAAATCTGTTCATTCTTCTTGGTAAAAAAGCCTGAAGTTTCTGTAAATTCTTGGGCTGTTTTGCATGAACTGCACGTTTGAGATTACCAGAGTGGAACAATGATATTGAGGTGAGGAGACTGAGACGGCTTTCCAGAACCTTCACATTATTCTTCTGGAGACAGTGACAGGTCGACTCGGCCTTGTGTTTTGGATCATTGTCATGCTGTAATGTTCATGTAACGTCCCCATGTGCAGCGTCCGGTCTGATGAGTGCAAAATGTCCTCCTGCAATTTTAGATAACATACTGCGTACATCTTCCCATCAATTTTGACCAAATGTCCTGTGCCTTTATATCTCACACGTCCCCAAAACATCAGCGATCCACCTCGGTGTTAAATGGTGTATAATTCATCATATTCCTTGTTGTCTCTCCAAATACAGTGTTTATGGTTGTGGCCAAAACGTTGACTTTTGGTCTCATCACTCTACATAACTTTTGTGAAAATCCCTCATTTTCCAATTCTTTATTAGAGTTTAAACTCTGCTGATTGGCGTTCTCAATTACTTGGATATCTTTCTATATCACTTTTATTTAGATGAACTACCAAATCCTGCAGATCCATTCACAATTCTTTTGCTTTCCTCATGACTCAGAATAAAGAAATGTCAGTGCGAATCTTATGAGCACAACTTTCATTGCTGAAACTTTTACATTTACATGCTGCCTCCAGTTTAATGCGATAACATCTCAATTGGGAATATGGGAATTAAAACTAAACCACTGAGTGCCTGGTCTGGCAAATGTTACTTAATGACAGAGGGATTTTCCAGCGGTAATGTCCTGTTCAGCAGGATAAAGTTCCATATCGACAAAAAAATGATCAGTTTTTCAGTGTTTCAGGTGAAATTCACATATCAAAGATTTCGGTCTAATTAAATGTCTCTTAACTTACCAGCATACACACAACATTCCACATGATTTGTAGATAATTGTTAACTAAAAAAATGCTGTGCTTTTACTATATGTACTAATATATACAAAGTCTTTTAGAACTGGTTGTGCCACCTTTGGCGGCAGTAACTGTACTCGTGTTTGCGACAACTGGAGTCGTTGGCCAACTCTTCTTAGTAGAATTGTTTTAATTCAGCAACATTGTATTTACAGCTATGGTTATGATTCTAGGAGTCCCCGTTAAGATTTAGGATTTGCTATAGTATTTCTATGTAATAATCCCTGGCCATTTCCAACCAAACACCCCAAAACACGATGCTAACCCCAATGTTTCACAGTGTTTTTTGGATTAAAAACTGAGATTTTTCCCTTAAACCAATAACTGAAAGTCAGGGCTAAACAACACCATTTTATTTTCACCTACAAACTTCAAACTAGCTTATTTAAATGCATCCCGCAGAATAGGAGTTCCTCATTTGCATAGCAGCCGTTGATGATGGTGTAGGAAACGTAAAGGTGGATCTTAATATATACTGGGCATTTGGTCCTTGATTCCATCACTCTTTCTCAGTTCCTTTTTTGTTGTGGTTGTGAAAACATACCTCCTTAGAGTTAATGTCTACCTCTTTACTGAATAATCTGCGCTGATATATTTGTAGCTAGTTATTTGTACAGATGCCGTGGGCGTCTTGTGGTCGTTTCAGTTGATTGTAAATTGCACCTGAAAAAAGAAGACCTAAAATTCTGGAGTTCTGCTTTTGAGGTCTTGGTGGAGTTACCTGTTATTTTATAATGAAGTCTTCCAGACTGTTTATTGAGATAGATAACATTATTTATTTATTTAGGAAACTGTTAATGTCCTGAATAGATAAAAATAGAATAGAATTGTGCAAACAACCATGTATTTATATTTAATTTAATTTATTATTCAAATTTCCCATCTTAGGCACACTTTTTCCCAGCATTTTCTTATCTGCCTTTTACAACCTTGACTTTTTATGTCTCCTTCCATTCATTTAAAAGTGGTATATTTCACCAGAATATTTTCAACTGTCACACCTGAAGAAAAACACCCCCTGCAGATTAATCCATAGAGATGTGTCCTACATTCCTCTCAAATCTGTCTACTGCCATAAAGAAGAAGGAAAAAGCCTCCCTTATCTTCCTCTAACATATATGCCTAACACATTAAAATGCTGAGGGCAGCACAGTTTGACAGCTAAACAGACCCTATAGAGACTGATTTAAAAACTGATTTAGAAATTTAAATCATAGACATGAAGAAAATGTATATTAATTCTTGGAAAGGATCTACTTTACATGTTGGTTAACATATTGTAAGTGGGATCAGACAGAGGCTTTGGACAGGACTGCAGAAGGTTCTTAAAGACGTGCCGAAACACTTTCAAAGACCATTTCATTCAAGATATTTGAAGATTATCAGAATACTGGTTTTGAGGTGGAAAAGCGACATTTTAGGGACGACTAGTTATTTTTTCTAAATTATTTTGAAACATCACCCCATGAAATTAAGTTAATCTTTTAAACGCTGCATATATTTATGATGCCTACAAAGCATTTATACATTTATATATTTGTTTATTCAAAGTAGTTGCAAAATAGAAAAGGATGTGTAAATAGACAGGCACAGTATTATCATTAAAAAAAACAAAAAACTTTGAGGTAAAAGAAATGAATCACTGCTGCTGACATGAATAATAATTGTTCTGCTCGTTTGAAGAAGGAGAAATACAATATAGTGTTTGAATGTGGGGAAAATATCAATGGGGAGGTAGAGGTAGTTAATATATGTAAATGCCGGAATGTGCTTTTTTACACTTCATCCTAGTCGATCACGGTGTCACATTCAAGCACTAAGACATACTACAGACAATACTACAAGAATATTCACAGTAATAAAATAAATAGAATTACACAAATTGGATAGAGTTTAATGAATAATTCAACAAAGAAGTATAAAGTTAGATTATCTTAAGACGGGCCCAAGCTCCTGCGTTCCATCACCGCTCAGGCGCCCCAGACAAACAGCCAGCAAAGTGGGTACCTAAAAAATGGGAACATTACAGATTTTCTTAGATGATTGGAGTATTTCTTGTATCATTTGCAAACAAGATTTTGTGAAAATCAAAACCTTCTCAAACTCCTTAGTGTATCTCTCAAAAATAAGTGTTTGTGTCACTGCGTATGCCATCGCCATCTGAATAATCCATCCATTTGTCACAGTTTATATCAGAAAATACTGAAATCGTCTGCTGTTATACTGACAACATGACTAAACATTTTGACAATACTGTATGGAAACTATGGTTTGGACTGTAATCAGATTAGTTCAATCCTAATAAAAATGTTCCATGTGCAGTAAACACCTCGAAATAAATATAATGTTAAAATACCCAAACTGAATGAAAATGCAGAATGCAGAAATCTGAATTTCTTCTTTATTGCTTCAATGAAGTTTGAGTTGAAAATTAAAAATTGAGTTGCATATTTGATTTATTATTTATATTGACTTTTACTTTACTGTATTAGTATCTGTTTATTTTGTGCTTCGTTAAGAAATTGTAATTTTGTGTTTTGCTCTGTCAACAATTGTTCAAAACCTTTGATCAGTTGTAGAGAACTATTTGAGCTTGATTTGATGCTGTACACATCCATCACTTACTAACATTCAAGATTCATCTGCATCATTTATCAGTTCATGACAGATTTAGGAAAAGTTTAATAGAACTGTGAAGAAGAGGAGCTTGATGTTGAAATCTGGGTTAACCGTTTTGCATTCAGTGCCTTACGCAACAAACTGATGGCTAAGTATTTTGGGATTATTTAGATGTACAAATGCATTAACACTTTGTTAAAAGCATCAAAAATTTTCTATAATTATTTGCAGAAGTGACTAAATGATGTGGAGTTTGAAGAACAAGTTTGAAGTCGTTTTGAGAAAAATAATTCTAGAAATGCTCCAAAATAACATCTTTAAAGGCTACATCTAGTGGACATGAGATAGTACTTCAAGTTAAATTATTTAGTAATGCAATGATCAATTTAAAACGTTGTTGTGACGTGCTAGTGTCACAGAATCATGATAGTAAGCAAACTCCTTTTTGACTGATTGTTCTTTTTTCGTCAATTTCTTTTTAAGCATTATGACTTTTTCCTTTCTTAGTATATAGAATCTAAGAGTTTCTTCTAGTATGCCCTTACATTGAATGCTCCTCAGAGCAGAAGCATTAAACATATCACAAATTCCTTTATGGTTTCAGATCAGCCATGTCTTGAATATATTTTGACTGTTTTTGCATCAAATCATCTGAAAATTAGGCAGAAAATTTAATAGATTTCTAAAAGTAAACATATATAAAACATATGTAAAAATAGCATCACTCAATGTACAAAGAAGTTATTAGTCACTTCCTGTTTTGTTCTATTCTCCATAAATATTAGGGTTCTTCACAGCGGAACCGTAGGAGTTATCAAATATTCCTTCAGGATTGTAGATCCTCAATGTATTGAGATCATATATGACCCTGTTTGGTCAAAATTATATTAATGGCCTAAGAGTAAGATAGCAAATTTCATTGGGTGCTTTTTTCAAACAAATAAAGATAACTTCTTTCATTTTGGGTGGATCACATGACATACATTATAAAAGTCATTAAGCTCAATGAGATCTAAATGTCTACAAAGTTTCCTGAGTTTATGCACAGCAAGCAAGATTTATGACAGAGTTCCAGGGGGCGCTGTGCAGGACCTGTAGCACGCCTAGTGCCCACACATTCTGGCCTTCCTCAGAAACACTTACACTGCCAGTAGGTATAATTTCGCAACATTAGACCTTTTTACTTGTAAGATATGAGAAAGTTTTTTTCTATTATGTCCGTATTTAAATGATCACAATTCCTTTACAATATTAAATCTGCCACGTGTTGTCATTATGCTGAGACATTTTTAATCAAATAAGATAAAAATAAGGAAGAGAATTTTAGCGATTTCCAAAACACAAAACACTGAAATGTTTAATATTATTAAAATGGCTTCCTCAATGTTGCATCATCAGTGTGTTGAGATGATACTGGCCTAATTTGGTGGCGATTTTTTTAGTAGTAGTATTGCAAATTCCATGGGGTGCGTTTTGCGAAAGTGAAAGTGGTTCAGTTTAATGAGGTCTAAATGTCTATAGAGTTTGATAATTATATGCACAAGTGTGTATTAGCTCTATAGCTAAACTTCCCAGGGGTCTCTGTAAAGGGTGTGTGCCACGCCCTGTGATATCCTAATGGCCACAGATTCCAACCTGACTACGGAATTTCAGATGTTTTTGAGTATGTTAAGACGGCCAAAAGTACCCAGACTGTGCACTCTAGTGCTTGGACCCTAATCATTATTAATTCATACATTAATGTGTACTAATGGATTTTAATACATTTATCACATTTTGTTATTATCAGTTTAATGTTCTCTGAGAACTGATTATATTTAGAAAGGTCACATAAATTTCCAGCTATAAACAGTTTTGGAAAAATGCATTTGATGCAAGCAGCATAAACATTAAATTTTGAGTTTTTAAAATTTGAATAAAATGAAAACAGACTTTTAAATCACGAGACAATTTTACACTTTTATGCACAAAATGAGCTCATTTGAAATGTGATGGCTTCTAGAGGTCTTAAAAAAGTTGGCATGAAACAGCAAGAAATTTTGAAAATATTCAGCTGAAAGAACATCCAGCAAATACTCATATTAACTGACATCAGGTCTGTAATACGATTGGCTATAAAAGTAATGTCCTAGAGCAGCAGAGTCTCTTAGAAGTAAAAATGTGCAAAGTTTCTCCAATCTGTGAAAAAGTGTGTGTAAAAAGCATGACTATGGAGGTGGTGAAGCGCAGTGGTTAAGGTGTTGGTCTCTGGACCGGAAGATCACGGGTTCACACCCCACCACCATCAAGCTGCCACTAGTGGGCCCTTGAGCAAGGCCCTTAACCCTCTATTGCTCAGTTGTAAGTCACTCTGGATAAGGGCGTCTGCCAAATGCTGTAAATGTAAATGACATGCCTCAACATATTTGCAAAGCCTTTTTCTCATCATCTACAGTACATAACATCATCAAAAGATTCAGAGAGAAATCTGTCGAAATCTCAGTGCGTAAGGGATTCTCGCTTTATCGCATGCTCATGGTCTTCGGGCACTCAGACGACACTGCATCACTCATTGGCATGATTGTGTTATTGACTATTAAATGAGTCCAGGAATACATCCAGAAACCACTGTCAGCAAACACAATCTGCCGTGCCATCTGCCAACTAAAGCTCTATGATACAAAAAGGAAGCCATATGTGAACATGGTCCAAAAGCGCAGACATGTCCTGTGGGCCAGACTCTTTTAAAGACTTTAAAGAGTTTTCTATGGTCACATGAGTCCAGATTTGACATTGTTTTTGAAAATCACGGGTGCCGTGTCCTCCAGGCTAAAGAGTAGGGAGACATTCCAGACCTCCCTGTGATGGTAGGGGGGGAGGGGTGTACGTGCATATTGCATGTTTTGGAAGGCAGTTTGAATGCTGAGGTTTGACTTTATAGTATAGTAGTATTATAGAGTTCTGCATTGGCGTCCCTGCGGTTCAGATCTGTCACCTATAAAGAACATTTGGCAAACTCTTCAGCAGCTGGAAACCTACATCAGGCAAGAATGGGACTAAATGCCAACACCAAATCTCCAGAAGTTCATAACCCCAATGCCCAATGTTGAGATTTGAGCTGTATATCAGGAAACTCATTGTCTTCCTCTCCAATCCATGTAAAGCAGGAGTCTTCAACTAAAATTGCTAGATCACTTGTACTGTTTATTCTGTCTTTAAAGGGATTTAAGCCTCAAATATTTGTTGGTAAATGTTCTTGGGAAAATGTAGTTCATATTTGCTTAATTTCCACAAATGTAGTCATGTAGCCTGTTTGATCACTTCCTGCTAGTTCTCCCCGGTTCTGCATGAAAGCCAGTAAACAGTTTACTCTCATTAATTTGATTGTTTCTGCTATAAAGCATCATAGAGGCAGTGTCGGAAGTTCATTTCTATTTCATAAAAATATAATGTTTGACAACCTGTTAAAAAAACATTGTTTATCGGCAAAGTTAGTAGTCATTGTATCTGCTGCTGTAGAGAAAACAACAGTTTACATTTCTCACTGTCGCTTATGATATCAAGGCTGAACGTATTCATATTGATTTATTACAGTTTTCACTGTAACATGTTCATGAGGAAGTGTAAATGGTAAATTTACAGTAAATGGTAAACCTTCCTACGACTCTATCTTCATTAAATGCAGTTTATCTCAGTGTTTAGGCAGAGTTTCAGCACACTGTATGAGAACACGGTGATGTTTAAAGCGATAGATATGGCATCGAGCAGCAAGTCGTCTGTGTGCAGTGCTAGAAGTAGCAAGTCATTCATCATCAGCGAGCGCCAGAGCCGAAGCCGCTAAAGCGAGAGTGACATACGCTGGCCAAGAAGCTAAACTGAAAGTGGAAAAGGCTTAAAATCAGCAGGTAACAGTAAGAATTGGGATTGTTAAGGCTACAGCGAGAAGCTGACACAGCTCCAGTCGAGGTACAAGTCCTGGAAGATGCTGAATTAGCAGTGCATGCTGAAGTAGGATCTGAATCAGTGAAACGTATTAGTGAATATGTCCATTTTAAAATGAACCTTCAGGGTCATTCTTTATCTCCACACTTTATCAGCTTTATCTGTCTCTGAACCAGTTCACACCGACTCGCAAAACATGACATCACACAGCTTCATAACATGGACTTCACCTGCTAAAGACCTTTTGTGTACCAGCAACCAATCACGGCCTGAGAAAGCTGATACTGCTCATCTCCCTGCACCAAACGTCTCTGATTTACCTGCAGGTGTGATGAAGTCTGAAGATTGGAAAAGTAGTTCCATTACGAACGCGCATGTTAATTCACGCCACATCACACACAGCCTTTAGGGACGCGACGAGACCTTGTTAATTCAGGACCGTATGAGTTGGACGATAAGGCCGATCGCTCGCGGTATTCCTCGTCCTCCGCTGCAGCTCTTGTTCGCCTCACAGCAGCCCAGGAATTGGACCTTATGATAAAATGGCTGGGAAAGGAATCTGCTGAGGAAGTGAAGCGTATCCGCTCAGTGCATGGCAGTAATCCTGATCTTACACAAAGCATGGGAAAGGCTGAGTGAGTGTTACGCAGCAGCAGAAATCATTGAGCGGTCACTGTTTCAGCAGCTGGACAATTTTCCAGAGATTTCAGCGGAAGAGCACAACAAATTACGTGACTTACTTTGACTTGCTTATGGAAATCCATTTCCTCCCAGGCCTGTCATACCTCGACACTTAACATGGAATCTGTCCAATCGTAGACAAGCTTCCATACAGGCTTCAAGAGAAATGGATGACTTCAGTGTCTTGGTACAAAATCATGGTCATTTTGCACCTTTTGGATATTTCTGCAATGCCGTGTGCCATGAAGCAAAGAGGCAAGACGATCCTAGCCTTATGCAGCAAAGCAGCGTTACAATAACCATAAAACTACAGAGATTAATTGGGAAGAATTTTCATACCAACAAACCGATTTCAGTGCACAAAACGGATGTGTGTAGTTAACGAGGACCCTAACAAAAAACACAACAAACCGCACCGCATAAAAAGGTGCAGAGCATTCACAAACAAGCTTATTGATAACAGAAAGGCTTTCCTTAAAGAGAAAGGAACATGTTTCAAATGCTGTTCTTCATTTTCTCATCTCACCAAAGCATGCAGCTCCTACATGAAGTGTGCAGAATGTGGCAGCAGCAGCAGTCACGATGGGGCCGTGCACCCGGGGCCACCTCTCCTAACAGTCCAGGCTACTTCACCATCACAAGAGCAAGGGAGGGAGAAAGATCATGTCAGTACAAGCTGCTACTATAGAGAAACAACAGTGTACATTTCTTACTGTCACTTCTGTTATCAAGACGCGCACTGAATATATTCATATTGCTTTATTACACTTTTCACTGAAACATGTTAATGAGGAAGTGTTACAGTAAACCTTGTTACGATTCTGCCTTTATTGAATGCGGTTTATCTCAGTGTTTAGTGTTTAGAGTGTCAACACACTGTACACTACACTGTGCTTTAATCTCATATACTTCCTGTGCCCTTAATTCAGACTGATGAGAGTAAGTTTCCTCAAAGTGTCTGTGTTTCGTATTGCCGTTTAATGTTTCCACTTTTGACAACTGCAGAAGACTCACAGCAAACGAGACACACATGCCTTGATGAAAAAAAAATCTTTCCACCCATTTAACATGAAAAACTCAGTTTTCAGCTTCCCTTATTTTTGAGAATGTTGTATCATCTGTTGTGTTTACTGTGCACACACACACACACACACACACACACACACACACACACACACACACACACACACACACACACACACACACACACACACACACACACACACACACAC
>JACRUU010000025.1:12113362-12138362 GCA_030449085.1 Kryptopterus vitreolus | reverse complement strand
TAAACTAAGTGTATTTAATTACATCAAAATACAAATACAGCGCGTTCAAAACGTTCCTCCACAGTGTCCTTGTAGGGTAATTCATGGCAAAAAATAAAACTGAATATTATTCTCACTCATATTAATTAATTAAATATTACACCGTATACTGATGTGATATTTATATCTTCAGAAAAGCTGCATGAAAATTAAACACAAGCTAAATCTGTTTATCGGCAGTTTACAAAACATGCTCCACTTCCTGTTTTACTCGCCACCGCGGAGGGACATCCCTGATCCGTACGTATTACGATGCGCGGTTCTGTGCACACGTGACCCGCAGATTATTCTTCTACAAATATATAACGTTAATATATAATCTGAAAGATGTTTTTCTCCTGATGTTGCTTTTTAAGTAATTTCAATTTATTTATCTTCTCCTCTTTTGTCGCTGATACGAAATAAATGATCTGAATCATTTATCATGATGAATATATTTAATAGCATTTTTACATTTAATTTATTTAAATTTGTCAATTTCATTTGTTCCAAATTAATTGTTTGCTTTGATTTATTCTCTTTTAGTTTTATATATTTTATTTGTATATTGTTTTATTCTATATATTATTTATCAAAGCATTTTATTTTAAATTGTTTAAAAAGTCGTGTTGATGACGGTGTTCTCTACATCTGCCTCTTGTACACCTTCTACCTACATGTCCTCTCTCACCACATCCATCTTCCATCCTCAGCATTCTTCTCCCTCTCTCCCTCCATCCAAACATCTCCATCTCTCCTCCATCCAAACATCTCCATCTCTCCTCCATCACCTCGTCTCCAAAACAACCTACATGTCCCTCTAATAAACTCATTCCTAATCCTGTCCATCCTCATCTACTCCCAATCACCATCTACACCTCCACCTCCTCCACCACCTCCATCACCACCACCTCCTCCTCCTCCACCAATTATCCTGTGGATAAATAGCTAGAAGCAGAAGCAGGCAGTGGTTTGAGGGAGAAAATTCCACAGTGGATTTTATATTACAAACCTGAAGTCAGTGGTGTGTGTGTGTGTGTGTGTGTGTGTTTGTGTGTGTGTGTATGAGCCTTCCATATCCTTACACACACACTCTGCCTATGATCCGCTACATTTTTCTTTGGAATGTAGATTTTGTGTGTTTTTCAGATTTTTCTTTATGACAAAAAGACATCCTTCGTATGTGAGACAATTTTTCTTTCCGCCAAATATAAAGTATATTTTTCTGTGCATGTGTCACTTTTTTATTTATTTATTTTTTGAAGAAATTGTCTTTCCTCCCTATGCCACATTTGTCATTTATTAGATAAATAGGTAGGTAGATTGAACTGATATCATGATATTTTTTCCTAAATGCAGTAAAATGTATGTTTCAGCTGTAGGAGATTGTTTCTATATTCTATATTAAGTAAATATACATTTTTTAGAACCCCTACTCTGGAAATAAATGGCGCGATTGCACCAGGAGTTATAATGCATGTACTGCAGGTACTGTGTGTGTGTGTGTGTGTGTGTGTGGGGGGGGGGGGGTTGTTGTGTAAAAGACATTGGTGTTATTAGATTTGAAAAGTATAATTGGTTATAGGAGAACATGGAGTGGGGGATATTTTTGACAGTAACCACAGTTGGTGTCCAATAGTGTCCATACTCATATGCTAGCTGGTGCTCAGAGCTCTTTCTAATAGTGGTTCCCATAGTGTATTCTGGGTTATAAACCTTCAAACAACGTTACAACAACGTTCAAATTTTCTCATTTCATTTTCTTCACTTCATTTACTCTGTTTTCTCCATCCCAGGCCTGGTTTCAGAGAGTGTTTTGAAGGCTTAGTATATAAAACGAAACCGCGTGTTTGTGTGTATTTTATGTGGAAATAGTAACCAAAATGATTCACTTTCTGAGTCTGTACTCTGACAAAATCTGTTTTATTGGTCAGTGTATTTGATTTAGTCCTATATGTTGGATCTGTTTGGAGGAGAGACACGGGGAATGAGAAGAATGCTGAATGCAAATCCCACAGATTTTAATGAAATAAATAAAATTATGGATCTATGATCTCTGGTGGCCCCAAATTGCATCTTTCATGACATAACACTCCTCCATATTTTGTGTATGACTTGTTGAGTCCATGACAGTCATTTTATTTATTTTTTATTTATTTTTTGTCAAGGTTCAGATTTGCACTACATCAATGTCTTAACCAAATTGGTGTACTTTACAAAGTCATACTTTTCTTTATTTTATCTGGAATTAAGATTAAGTATTTCTGATCTTTTTGTTTTTGTTTGTTCCTTTGTTTTTCATTTACTTATTACCTTTTTCCTGATATTTTTAGCTGGGCTTTATTACTATTTTTGCACAGAACTGGGATTGATGTAAAGAAGTCGGACAAATGACAAATTCATACAATTGTTCATACAGTTATTTTATGATGTTTTCCAAGAAACTCATACCTGAGTATTGACTGAGTGTGGATTTTATGCTACTCTGATATTAGATCTCACTGGTTTTACTGACTTAAATAAGTGCCAAATCTGTCCTGAGAACAATAAGCCTGGCTTTGTGAGGTTTGATTAAGGGACAGTAAATCCTTGGTTTTTGGCTTCCTCCGACATAAATCTATGACAGAGCATCAAACAAAACATGTTCACCTTGTTTCTGCTCTCATGTGTTTTTGTTGGTCTACAGTATAGTATATTCCTTTTTCCTTTAACACACTTATTTATAAATTAAATTGGTAAGTGGGCTTTTGTCATGTCGGTAATATACAATGTACAATGTTAACTCGTCCTTCTTACTGATGAGACCCACCACAGTCGTGTCATTAGCCAGCTTGATGTGGTTGGAGCTGTGTGTTGGTACACAGTCGTTGGTCAGCATGGTGAACAGCAGGGGACTCGGCACAGAGCCCTGAGGGGCCCCTGTGCTCAGTATGATGGTGGTGTTGGAGGTGCTATTGGTGATTAGGACTCTTCCTCAGTTAGTGCGAACTTTAGTGGAACTTCAGCAGGGTCTTTGTGTTCCTCATGACCAGCTTCTGGAAGCACTTCATGGTGATATATAAGGCTAAAACATGGCTGAATAAGGGCACTCGATGACACTTTATGGCACTTTAGGTTATTTCACATGTTTATATTAATCCTGGGTGGTATACTGTTTCATACCAAATAACGGTGACTATTTATTTGTATCATTTTTCTGTATATCGCATTACCAGTGTTTGTCGCCTAAACAGCATTTGTAATGTGATATGACACTTTTCACTTTGTTCCTAATAGCGATGGTGAAGTTAGATGGCATGGACATTAGAGACCTATACTCTCTTGGTACCGACACAAATGAGTGCAGCTTGCAACTTGAGTTCTCAAATCAGGAAAGTCATGAGTTCAGGAATGACAGCGCTATTAAAAATAAAAATTAAATAAAAAAGAAGGCCATTTAGAAAAATATAAAGAGCGAGTATTCAGCAGCACAAATATTTAATGAATAAATTACAAATAATAAACATGATATAGCGCTCTACAATCACTCATGCAAAAAACCCACCCAATAATAGCGGTTCTTGGTATCCATCTCTACACACAGATATATGTGTTTCATTTTAAAAATGATTCTTTATCTTACTGAATAATATTAACTTATTTCTGCATTTAGCAAATGCTCATTCTCAAAATCTCAATTTCAATGAATAAACATTCTGTGAGATCCAGATGAGGATAAAGTATTTCTCTTTTGTGTTCGGTTCCTCTGTAGCTTTATATCTGCCTTTTATCAACCCACAAATCTTTTCTCAAATCTGTTTGTGGTAATTTCTTTTGTTTGTGAAAAGAGACTCGTCTATAAATAGGTGATGTGATAAAGACATGATGCAGAATTCCACTGCTTTATTTCTGTCATTCATTTGGTGGTAAGTCTGAATTTGCTGTGTTTTATCTTCCTTTTATTTATACAAAAAAATAAAAAGCTCACAACATGCATTAACATGCACAGCAAAGTCGTTTGGCATTAAAGTGAAAATGATGTGCAGCAGCACAATCAACACTTTCCACAGTGCAAATGTAATATAAAGTATAAAAAAAGTGTTAATGGCATGAAAGATGTAAATGAAGTTGAAGAAATGTATTGCGCTGTAGTAACTAAGACATTACCATTGAGTAAAGAAAAATGTATGATGGAAGTAGTGCTGTGAGCACTGTTTAAGTATAATCTGCTTGTCGGGGTGTAAATGTGTAATATTTATTCAGTGATATGAGTGAACAGAGAACAAACTGCAGTGTGGAGAGTTTATGATGAAGGAATATCAGTATTGTAAAATGCTCAGTATGTTATATCAATATTAGCCTGCTGGTGCAGCAGCTGATGCTCCTTTAGTGGTTCCCAAACAGGAGTGAGCAGTTTATGGCTGGGGGACTTTGAGTTTCCTATTTCTGTGAACGTTATCTTTAGTCGATGTTTGTGAAGGACAGGATTTACCAACTATTTGGATGCTTTCTGGTGAAAAACCGATATGAATCCTGTTATTGTAAACAATCTTATAAATTCCTCCTCTTTTTCAGTGTCTGCACAGATCCTCAAAGCAAGTCTGGACACTATGGAGCATCAAATCAAGAGGCTGGAGAATGACATTCAGAACTTCCCAAAGACAGACGACAAACAAGATAAGTTTGTGGAAAAAATGTCCATATCCTTACCATGCTGTCATTTAATCTTTCATCAGACTAATACGAGGAATTTAATGCTACTATTGTAGCTGGTTTTATTCTTGTAAAATTGTATAATTCTTTGAATGGTATTGGGATGGTCCTGTGTACAAAATGAGTGAATCATTCATTCATTCATTTTCTACCGCTTTATCCGATCTTCCCTCGGGTCACGGGGAGCCTGTGCCTATCTCAGGCGTCTATGGGCATTAAGGCAGGATACACCCTGGATGGAATGCCAACCAATCACAGGGCACACACACACACACACACTCACACACACATTCATACACTAGGGACAATTTTCCAAGGTGCCAATCAACCTACCGTGCATGTTTTTGGACCGGCGGAGGAAACCGGAGAGGCACGGGGAGAACATGCAAACTCCACACACACATGACCGAGACGGGAATCGAACCCGGATCCTGGCGGTGTGAGGCTAACCACTACGCCACCGTGCCCCTGAGTGAATCATCATTATTTTTATTCAATGCCAGTGTGCTTGATTTAGAAAAATCTGATTTTTATTTTTTTTTTCATGTAACAAGTTTCATTTGGGTGTTACTTTAATGGTTGTTACTCAAAACATACTGTAAGACTGTGTGCTTAGCACTTTACTTTTTGTTTTACACTAAATTACAGCTTATAGGCTGAGTTTTATATAGTAGTTCCTGAAATCACATCAAACTCATCGTTTTTTACTAATGAGCTGGAAATGAATCTCCTTGATTGGGCTATATTACCCAGGATTCATCTCGGTTTGCACTAAATAATAAGTGCCAAGTCAAATCAAAAATGCTGAGACTCAGAATGTAAAACTCCTGTTGAGACTCGTGCACATCCCAGTTAGAACTTGACCATGAACTGTGTAGTAATATTGATTACTGTAACCCTTCGATCATTTTAACTTAAGGGGAAAATGTGAGCAAGAGATATACTGTGTCAGTATCTGGATTTTACAGATCTCTGGAGGATTTAAAAAGTGAGTCTGAGAAGTGAACTTGCTTTTGGAATCTTGCCCTGTCTCAGCAGATCTGTCACAGAAGAAGCAGAGAGTACACAGAGACACAACCTGCATGCAGATAGGATGGTATGAGTGGGCAAATTTGAGGACAAATTATAAGTCATTTCTAAGTCATATTTTACTTATTGAGCCTGAGTTCTCGTGCATTCCGCTGTACAGGAGACAATGACTGATATTAGTTGAGTATGTGATTGTTTTTCTGAAAGAGACACATGAATTTACCTGAATTATAATAGTGTTGCTTTTCCAGATCTGATCATACAGATTATACTTAGACTGAAAACTGACATTTATACAGTTAAATATTTGAGTCTGATTTAATGTTACTATGGATTATTATCTTATTATCTGACGTTTTCATACTAATTTCAGTTAAATGATTGAAGGATTTATTCACAACATAACAACACTCTTTATAAGCACACGTAAGACAAAATGAAGTGAAAAACTATAACCCTTATTGCTACTATTGAATCATAAAAGATAAGTAGCAGCCAGTTAATCAAATTAACCCCTGAACTGCTGATCATCAGTAAGTTTAAATGATCTTTGTTTGTTGGTATGCAGTGTGCAGTTAAATGTGATAGAGGTGGGAAAAGTATTTACTGACAATTCCTAATGATAGCAAACTAATCCTCCTACTACAATAAATTCATGTTGGCCTCAAAATTCCAGTATTATGTGAACAAACACATCTGATGCTTGAAGGCCTTTTTGCAAATAAGAACTTGCTGTCAGATACCACAGAAAAGGTTCAGGTGTCTTGTGGGGCCAGACTTGTTGTCAGACTTGTTGTCTAGTCAGAGTTGTTTTGGTGCCATAAGAGATCCTAAGTTATAATTATAGATTGTATTTATTTATTTATTTATTTTTAACTTACTGTATTTTCCATTCACTTATTCAAAACCAAAAACAATTAGTGTGTTTGTCTATGTTGGGTTTCCACTGGGAGTTTATATGTGAAATATTATATATGTCCATTATAATTACCACAGAAGCTACACTGGAATCCTGTTAAACAGGAATACTGGCCATCTTAAATTTGCCAAGGGAATTTTAGAATAGTTTTATGTAGGGAAGTAATTTAAAAATGCATTTGAATAAACAACAAAATATTTCTTTATTCTACACAAATTTTACACATTCTACGGAAAAATGACATCCAGCTGGACTGCAAAGTCTTTTTGCTGGTGGTGCCGGCGTCAGGATGCTTTTCCTCAGCAGGGGAGTTGATGGGAAGATGGATGTAGCTATATACAGGGCAATGCTGGTGTAGCTTCTAATTTGGGTGTCCTATCTGCACCTTGGCGAGTGGCTGTAGAGTCCGACCCGGAGTGACAGTCTCTGTTGCACTTGCTGCAGGGGAATGTTGATGCTTGTTGAGGCCGGTGTTGTTTCGCCTTCCTCTCGGCTCTCTTTGCAGTAAGGTTTGTGTTTCTCACCTGCTCGGCTTTCTGAGGACCCTGTCTGACAGCTCGTCAGTACAGCTCTCCCCGTCATGATATTGATATTGGCAGTCTCCCAGGCGTTGATATGTCTTCATGTCCCTTTTGCAGACTTCTTTGTAGCGCATAAATGGCCATCCAGACAGCCTTCTGCTAACTCACCGTACAGCAGCTCCTTCGCTATGTGGTCTGGATCCATTCTCCTAAAATCCATTCTCCTAACCAGCGAAGTCACCTCTCGCTGAGAATGGAGAACATACTGATCATTCCAGCACGTTCCAGAACGTCAGTGTTGGGTACTTTGTCCTGCCACTGGATACGTAAAATACGTCGCAGGTATCTCAGGTGGAAGCTTTTGAGTTGTACACATTGATGGTGTGAGCAGAGTCTGTGTCCTGCACCAGTATTTTCATCTTCTTCAGACTGATGGTCAGTCCAAACTCCTTGCAGGGGTGGGAGAGGCAACATACCAGCTGCTGCAGTCCATCTGCTGCTGCTCCAGGGAGGTGGTGTAGATGGGAGGTGGTGTAGATGGGAGGTGTTGTAGATGGGAGGTGGTGTAGCCCAGTGGTTAAGAGGTAGGTTCAAACCCACCACCACCAAGCAACCACTAGTGGGCCCTTGAGCAAGGCCCTTAACCCTCAATTGCTCACTTGTTAGTCACTCTGGATAAGGGCGTCTGCCAAATGCTGTAAATGTAAATGATGTTAAGGCTGCATCGTCGTCAAAGAGCAAATCACGGATGAAAACCTTTCTGACTTTAGTTTTAGCACGGAGACGTGCGATGTTGAACAGCTTTCCATCGGTCCTGGTGTAGATGTACACGCCCTCGCTGCAATCCATGAAAGCATACTGATAGAGGATGGAGAAAATTCACTCTGCTGTTGACTGGGAATCCTTGTGATGTTGCGCATGTTTTCATGATGATAGCAAGCAGTTGTGAAAATAATGATACATATATATATATATATATATATATATATATATATATATCATTATATAATATATATCATATATATGTAGAGAGAGAGAGAGAGAGAGAGGCACATTTTTCAAATCCAAATCCAAAACTGCATGTGTTTGCCCCTCTTTAAAACATAACTGGGGTTGTTCCATTGGACCCAAGTTCCATTTCTCTAGCAGTTCTCTGATTACTGTCACACCTGTTCGAAATCAAAAAATCACTTAAATAGGACCTGATAGATCCTCTAAATAGATCCTCTAAATAGATCCTCAAAAGCTGGACATCATGCTGAGATCCAAAGAAATCCAGAAACAAATAAGAGAGAAAGTAATTGAGCTCTATCAGTCTGGAAAAGGTTATAAAGCCATTTCTAAAGCTTTGGGATTGCAGTGAGCCACTACGAGAGCCGTCATGTGTATCCAAAACATGGAACAGTAGAGAGACTTCCCACGAGTGACCGGCCGACCAACATGACCCCAAGAGCACAGCGACGACACGTCCAAGAGGACAAAAAACTTACTCTACAACAGCATCCATAACAGCAGGCCTCACTTTCCTCAGTTAAGGTCAATGTTCATGACACCACCATAAGAAAGAGACTGGGGGGGGGGGGGGGGGGGGATGTGGTAGAGTTCAAAGATGAAAACGAACATAAAGACTTGTGAGACTAAAGACTTTTGGGAAAATACTCTGTGCACTGATGAGACAAAAGTTTTTGGAAGGTGTGTGTTCCATTACGTCTGGTGTAAAAGTAATAACGCATTTAAGAAGAAGAACATCAATAGCAACATTAAAACATGGTGGTGGTAGTGTGATGGTCTGGTGATGGTTTCGCTGTTTCAGGACCTGAAAGACTTGCTGTAATAAACGGAACAATGAATTCTGCTGTCTGAAAAAAATCCTGAAGGAGAATCCAATGTGGCTGAATTACATTAATTCTGCAAAGATGAGTGAAGCAGAATTCCTCACAAAATACTGTCCAAAAACAGCCCAAATCAATTTCCCCCCATTTACTAATTATACTTTTATTAAATTCTGATACCACCAATGTCTTTTACACCTCAAACCCATAGGAGTACCTGCAGATTCATCTTCTAATTTTGGGGATTATACCAATATATTACAAATATATAATATATTCCCGGTACAAACGCTGTTACTGAGTTAGTAAATCAGCAGCCATATTTAAAGTTCTTCCAGTTTCCAGAGAAGGAATGTCGTTACACATACATAATATTACTAAATATATCAACACTCTATCTACCTATCTATCTAGTAAATCACAAATGTGACGGTGGCAGGAAAGACACTTTCTTTAAAAAAAAAAGAAAAGTAAAAAGTTTCATGAACATGAACACATGAACAGTGCGAAGAAAAGAAGAAAGTGACAAACGCACAAAAAAGTGCTGCGCACACGAGATATTCGTCCTCTTTCCACAAAATCTACATTCCAAAGAAAAACGTAGTGGAGTATATGTGGAGTGTGTGTAAGCATGGGAAAAGCTCGGCCACAGACCACAGACTTGAGATTTGTAATATAAAATTCGCTGTGGAACATTTTCACTCGAAGCTTCTTCTGCTTGTAGTTTCTTATCCACAGAAAATCTGCTTATAACTGCTGGTTAGGATCAGTTTATTCTACAGTAATATAACATGATAGCACGGCTGTCTCTAGATCAGCTGCAGCATCGGTGGGAAACATTTTATTAATGCTTCCTTTTTTAGTTTATAAATAAATAAAATCCATATTATAAATACACTACAAAATTTGAATAAGGTTTTGATCACATTAAACACAAATTCTCTTCTTGGTTGGTGGAAAATCTTTTTAAATGCATCTCGAAATCAAAGCCTTTTCCTTTATGTAGCGGAAACACGAAAAATACTTTCTATTTGGCTAAAAGAAAAAAGTGGCAGAGGCACGAAAAATACTTCCTACTGAAATACATCGGATGGACATTCCTACTGATGGACATGAAAAAGAGGGAAATGTGTTTCATTTTCATGAACCAACAGATGAAATATGGTATTAAATATCGCATCGTGCCGTGAGACTGGGTTGTATATCCAGCACTTGTGGTCATTTGCAATCATGAATGAATGTATTTGTTTATGAATGCCTTAAATTCTTCTAGCCATGATCAAAGTGAATAGAGCAGGGTTATTCAGTTTATCATGGGGGGGGCAGATCATGAACAGTATCCCAAATGAGGGGTGGGAGAGATTTGGACCTGCAGTATGAGTGATTACACAATGGTAATATAAGAGCCCATATGTTGTAATTTTTTTCGATTCCCGTCTCGGCCATGTGTGTGTGGAGTTTGTGCATGTTCTCCCCGTGTCTCAGGGGGTTTTTCTGCGGGTTCTCCGGTTTCCTCCCCGGTCCTAGAACATGCACGGTAGGTTAATTGGCACCTTGGAAAATTGTCCCTAGTGTATGAATGTGTGTGTGTGTGTGTGTGTGTGTGTGTGTGTGTGTGTGTGTGTGTGTGTGATGGGTTGGCATTCCATCCAGGGTGTATCCTGCCTTAATGCCCATAGACGCCTGAGATAGACACAGACTCCCCGTGACCCGAGGGAAGATCGGATAAAGCGCTAGAAGATGAATGAATGAATATTCAAATGTTGTATTTTGAAGCGTATCATCGATCGTTGTTCTGTTAGTTATCGCGTCTCACCAAAGAGGGCGCCACTCACTTAACATCACGTCTCACGCTCTGTGCAGCCGTCAACTGCAGCTAGTGCTCGTATTCAAAACGTCACTTCAAACTTTATTCTAGATATGTCTGTTACAATCGGATACTTGGAGGGCCGGAATAATGTACTTTGGGGACCCTGGTTGAATATCCCTGGTATAGAGCTTTCAGCTCAGTGTTGCTGACACATTGTTTAAACAGCTACTGGGATTTTTATTGGGTTATAACACTTGCTGTACTTAAGGCTTATTTGAGATGATGCACTGACACCAGAATCCTTGGAGAATAACTATGGCAAGGTTTTTTGTTTTGTTTTTTTTATTTAAACCTGCCCAATAATGGATGTGGCTCTTTGCTGCCTGTAGCCATGAGGAGATTATATTTATGCTTAGCTTGAAATAATTTATTTGTTTTTGCTGTTTTTTCTCTACTGGTTTAGTTATGAGAAGAGCTACATTCAGTGTCTGCATCGATTTGATAAAAGGTTGTACAGTGGGAGGTAGAAAGCATGTCAAGCCAGTCTCACTCTCCACGCAGTACAAAAGGGTAATTGGGCATTTCGGATGTCCACTTGCTGAAAAAAGTAAAGGTGCTAGAGCTAACACAAGAGAAGTGCATGTAGCGGCAGTTACATTTCAATCATTCTTTATCATACGATGCAAATGACATTTTCCATTATAATTCATTATTCTAAAATCATTTTTATTTGAAAAATGTTTTTAATGATGGACATTAATGGTCTCCAAACAGCTTTACAGTGATAATTCTGCAATCAAGAATTAATACGATTCTTTTTTTAAAACCACATTTTTTTCAACATTTCCTTTTCCCCGCTCTGGGGGAAAAAGTGTCCTTGAATTTTAATATTAACACCAACTGTGATGCAAATGTTATTGGGGTAAGAGTAACAATGGAAGATGGACGGACAGCTTCATATCTGCAACATGAGAGATTTTTGAACAGGAATATGCTGGCGGATGGGGATTGAGAAAAAAGCCGGGAGGGAAGATCAGATAAAGCAGTAGAAAATGAATGAATCACAATCAAGATATTGATAAATCAAGACATAACTTATGTGAAGATTGTTTGCTTACTGTTTCAAACAAAGCTCATAAAAGATTTAATAACATAATAAAATACCTTCCCCCCAATATACATTCTGCTACAAGGTAATCTGACCAGATAATCTGGTTCTGGGTATTTTATTTTATTTTTTGGTGAGAATATAAATTTCTGCTTGAATTGAAGCAGCCTGACTATATAAACCATTCAGACCCTTTAAGTATATGTACGAGTGCGTCTGTGTTTGTGTGTATATATATATAGTGTGTGTGTGTGTGTGTGTGTGTGTGTGTGTGTGTGTGTGTGTGTGTGTGTGTCTCAAGTTAAGCAGACTAAGCAGTTAAGTCAAAAAAACTAGCATTATTGCACAGATCTGTGGAAGGTTACAAAATTAAATTCTTAATTGTAAGAAGGAATAATCATTTAACTAAACTGAGTAATCATGTGAGAACTGCCTGGTAGTTTGTTGTTCCAAACGACCCCACAGGCATCTACAACATTTCACTGAGCCATGCAAGATGACCTCTATAATCTGTGTCAAAGAAATCTCGCATTATTGTTATGAAGTTATGAGCTATTATTAAAAACAGTCTTCCTACCAGGAAGCTACATACTTGTCTGGAACAAAAAAAAGCAAGCCACTAGAAAAATGCAGACAACAACTCTCATTGATTTAGTTTTTAAGCAGCAGCTCTACATGTAAGGCAGCCAACACAGCATTCTACTTAATAAAATATTCGCTTTATAAGGAGGAACAGTATAAAAACACTGCTATGTTTATCAATATCTTCTTAAAGTAGGACCATTTGGATGGCACATACAGTGCTGGCAGCACCCCAGATGTAATGGGAATCAAATAGAAGATTTCCCAATCCAAGCTCCAGTGACTGTGGAACTTCTTGGATTCCCAGGTTGTAGATGATTTATAACAGTATAGACACTGTGCAGTTGAGGACTCCTGCAAGACTAGCCACGGCAACAGAACTAAAACTAGAAGGTAACACAGATTAGAAGGATCTCTGGAATAAGAATCTGCAAGCCACATCACCTTCAACAAACCTGAGTGAATGTGCAGGTGGGGGGGTGGGGGGGGGGGGGGGGGGGGGGGGGGTGGGGGTGGGGGGGGGGGGGGGGGGGGGGGGGGGGGGGGGGGGGGGGGGGGGGGGGGGGGGGGGGGGGGGACAGCAGCATACAAATATATCACCAAATACTCCTTATCCATGATCCCTATAGAGCTGCTCCTTTACCTAAGAATATACTACTGATTTAAAGGCTTGCCAAAAATAAATGTCTGAGTCCCAAACTGGGAAGGTTGTTCCATAACTGTGGAGCTTTGGAAGAAAAAGCTCTTCACCCTGCTCTAGTTTTCATTATTTGAGGTATCGACAAATAGCCTGTACCCAGGGATGCATGGGATATCATCATAGTACAGACATTCACTCAGATACTGGGGCACGTGGCCATTAAATGCTTGATATGTCAGTATTAGTATTTCATAATAAATGCTAAGAGTACACTGATTAATACAGGGCTGATGTGGTGATATTTTCTAGATCTGGTAAGGACTCTTCCTGCTGCGTTCTGGAATAACTGAAGCTTATTTATGCATTTACTAGAACATCCAGACAGTAGAGTGTTACAGTAGTCTAATAGAGATGTAACAAAAGCATGAACATGTTTTTCTGCATTTTTCTTATTTCTTATTTTAGCAATAAAAGCACTTCTGCACACACAGACAGAAAGAACATCCAAAGAACACAAAAGTTTAATTCAAACTGCATGTGATCCTAATAAAAGTACTTCTGTTTAATCCGAGTTAAGCAGAAGGAAGTTACCAAGCGTTCACTGTCTAATGTCCTTTATACACGTCTCAGCATTGTTAATCTGATCTCTCTGAGTATCATCAGCATAGATAATGGAAGCTAATACCATGTTTACATATTTTACCCAGAGGAAGAAAATATAAAAATAAAAAAAGTAGCGGGCCTGAGACTGATCCTTGTGGAACACCAGACTTTCCCTCATAAGGTTTGGAGAAGGAGAGCTGTTTCATTTATTACAACATTTTCTAGTTGAATAAATAGGAGATTGTGATAAACGGAGTTAAAAGCTGCACTAAGATCAGGCAAACACAGCCCTGATCTGAGATCAATAACAAGTCATTTACACTTTAACCAGTGCAACCTGACTGATTTCAAAAATAAGTAGGTGTTGATGTGCTTCAACCTTTTCTAGAATCAGCTTCAGGTTAATTAAGGAGTTGATAACTGGCAGTTTGAAAGATTTCGGTACATAACCAGTGCTAATAAGTGTTTATTATTTATAGAACAGGTTTAATTACTTCTGGAATTATCGTTTTGAAGAAATGGTGCAACAGAACATTGATTATAAACGTTGAGTATTCCAGTCAGGCTCTGCAGGATCAGACAGAGATCTAATTCATGATGATCACTCCAAAAGATTATTGATAAAGCGTGGTGTACTCGTTAAACATTAATGTCTGTTTAACCTGGTAATGCTTCCCAGTACTTACTGTCATCCTCTATCAACAATTCAACAAACAACCACTACATTCACAAAACCATCAGTAATATGGATAAACCTATTCTGTGACCCTTTTCTGTGAATCTTCATCCTTCTGTTAGTTACAGGTGCAGTTATTATGAGTTTATTATATCAGCAAATGAAAACAGTTGAAATGGAATATTGAAAAAGCACAGGGAATGGGATGGTAAGGTATCTTCAAATTTCTATCCATATAGTGTATGTGGACCATGCATGTGTATCTCAGTGAATTACAATATCATAAAAAGTTCATTTATTTCAGTTATCATGCTCAAATTGTGAAACCTTTCTCAGAAAATTAGAATACTTCATTAAATCAATAAATAAACATTAGTGAATTGTTGACCATCTGAAAAGTTCATTTACTGTATACGTACTCAGTACTTGGTAGTGGCTCTAATTGACCAGCATGTGGCGCTGCTGAGGTGCTACTGTGTGGAAGGCTAGGTTGCTTTGTCAGTGGCCTTCAGTTCATCTGCATTTTTTGGTATCACTTTTGGTCACTGTATCACTGTAGTCATTTGTGTGTATATTTAGTTATTCATCACATTTATCATAATGATGAATTGATAGTTTATTGAATGCATTTTAATTGACAGGGTTGTTGTTATAAATAACATTGCGTGGGTGTGATTCACCAATCAAAATGTCAGCACTCGTTATCTGTCATTCTCTCAGTGGAGAGATTTCATCGTGTTCCTACAAGACGTTTTCTGACACAAGCTTTCTTTAAGATTATAGTATATAAAAATAAAAGTAAAGCTCTCTTTACAAAAATACAAATTGGTTCGTAAGATTTTAATAAAAACGATTGAAAAACGAAAAACGATTGAAAAACGAAAAATGATTTGAAAAGATCAAACTAATATTTTGTCAATAAATAGAAAATAGAAAAAAGTCAATTGTTTGAACTGAGGAAATGTAAGATTTACAAAATAAAAATGTCCTCTTCTTTTAATAAGAGTCCCTGTAGCTGTGGGAATGGAGCAGAGCAGTTGTTGGTGTTTCGGAAGAGGAATATTTTCCCTTTTGTGTAATACAGGATTCTCAACTGTCTCTGGTCTTATTTTTATTATTTTTTAAATCATGATTCATTACATTTTTAGAAGTGAAATTTTTAGAAGTGGTGAAATTATGTAAAATTCAGCCAATTCACCACCGTGACTCGTCTACAGTGAAATATTGCTGTTTTAATATCATTTCAATTTTACACTGAAAGTGTTCCACAATCTGTAGATCTGTAGTGTTTTTTTTTATTAAAAAAAAAAAACATATTGGCACACAACTTCTGCTCATCTTTACTTTGTAGAGATTGTTTGTTTTTATTACAACTTTGTTTTCCATACTTTTATGTCATGTCCCAACTATTTTGAGAATTATTGCAGACAATATTTATTTAGTTATGTTCTATTGTAAACAAATATTATGCGATTTATACTTTATTCGTACACAAAGGCATATCTACAGTTTGTTGCCAGTTGATCCTGAAGTTACTGTACAGCGATCAGTTCTGCTGCTTGGGAGACAATCAGAAGAACATCTGAACCAAAAACAACCACAGATCCTGCTCGTCTTTAATAACTTGTACAAAAGCATCAACCAACAAATCTAAGTTTGCATTATTCAGTGTAGTTTCTGCAGTTGAGAGGAAAAAAGTGAAAGCATAGCACAGTCCTGTGTTTCTTTATCTCCATCTTCTATCGCTTCAGGACATGGAGTTGTAATGATTGGCACTGAGGGAGGTGCAGAAGTTCCACTTCCTGAACTCCATTCTGACTATTTTTACTTGAACCACATTCTTGAACATTCTTGTGATCTGCTTGATCAACTGGTTTATTAGAAGCATCAAAAAATACTGACACGTCTCCGTCAGGATTCTGACACTGCACAGTTTTTAAATCAACGTGATGCCTGTTTTTGGTCTAATTTGTTTGGTGAAGGAAAACATTGTAGCATGTAATTCCTTATTTTGCTCGTCCACTTCAGTAATATTACTGGACAATGAGTGCATTCTTCTACTAATGTCAAGCAAAATTCTGTATGGAAAAAGCTAATCTCTTTAGATTTATCTTCCTTATACATGCACCAAACACATTTTCACATTGGTCAATGGACCACACTTTGTCTGGATGAATGTTATATTTTCCTCTCAAATCTCTCCTGGCTGATGTTGTTAATAATGAACTAATTGGTTTAAATGAATCATGAGACCACAGTGGGGCATCTAGTCCACCTTTCTCAGTTGTAGGGATCAGACTAGTATTTCTGCAGAACTTTTTAGGCTTGAGATTTTGGAAACAAAGCAGATGACCACTGTTGTCGGTTTACGAGTAAAAACTAGTGTATATTCTCAATCTTTCTCTGATAAAAAAACGAGTGCAAAACAACACAAAAAACCCAAATGGTAACACACACTGTAAATGGTGTTAACCTTTCCTGCGTAAACGGATACTACTCCAAAACCAAAAAAAAGAATGGTAACACACTGCAAATGTTGTCTTTCCTGCCTAAACGGAGGATTCTATAAGACTGTACTTTATCTAGTAATCTTACTGACATGTTTCCAGTTTACCTAGTTAAGACTTTTAGTTTTATTCTAATGCTCTCTTATCCAAATTTCTCAATTTGCTTCATTCTTTTACAGCAGTGTACTGAGGGAAAATGGAGAGCTCTTATCTCCTAAATGCATGTAAGATTTTTTATTCAGAAGGGCAAAAATATAATTACACAATTATTAATACAATTATAATTGACACATCACACCAGTGAATGGACTGTGGGCTTAACTTTTAATTATTAGTCTGTATACAGAGGGGAAATGGCAGCTCCAGCTGTGTCTGTGATAGAGCTAATGTGAAATATATATGTGTATGGGTGTGTGTGTGTGTATTGTGTATATATATATATATATATATATATATATATATATATATATATATATATATATATGATTTTAGTGGGTTATAATACTCAGATTTTGTCACATAATTGGACATAATTGCTTAAAGAAAATCTAAATCAACTATACAATTATGCAGAAAGCAGATCCTTCTCTACCCTTTTTTCCTGTAACCTTTTCAATCATCTCTTCTTCTCAATCACATCTCTAAAAAAGTTAAATATAGCTGCCCGGGGGCACCAGACACACAGTGCTCAAAGTGGGAACATAATAATTGTGAACACCAGCACTGTCAGTGGGTAATTTTGGAACATCTCAGGGCTTTTTACTCGTAGGTTATGAGAACATTAATTTAATAATATTGTGTCCTTATTTAAGTGGTTTGTATACATTGTATTGTAAATTCCTTTACAGTTTTAAATCTGCCATGTGTTCTCATTATTCTCATCATTTTGAGCCAAACTGGGTAAAAGTAAGGAAATTTTTGGAGATTTTAGAGATTTCTGCCAGTTGGTGGCGCTATAACAAAGACTCATATATGTCATATCAATCTGATCAGCTTTCTTCTCTTACCATAATCCTAAGGTTTCATGTACATTGCTTAATGCACACAGACGTTATTAACCACTTCCTGTTTCTGTTTATTTGCCATAACTTTAATGCTTCGCCACAGCTGAACCATATTCGATATTAAAATGCCCTTTGCAATGTTGCATCTTCGGGCTGTTGAGATCGTGTTGCCGTGGTTTGGTGATGGTTGTCTCAATCTTCTAGGAGGAGAAAAGTTGCAAATTCCATTGGGTTCATTTTGCAAACAACCCTAAATAACTCATTTCCTGTGGATTAGAACCAATGTCATGCAACTAGAAAATTGTTCCGTTAAATGAACTGTAAATGTTTACTGAGATTTATAATTATATACGAAAGTGTGTATGATTTATACAGCTAAACATTATAGAATTTTCCAGGAGGCATTGTAACAGGTTTGTGCAAAGCCCAATGCAGAGCCTTAATGATGTCCTAATGGCAAAATCCTAATCAGATTCCAATCTGGCCAAAGTCCCGGAAGAGTTGAAAGAAAAATCATATAAACAAATAAATAAATAATTAGAAGAAAAACAAGAGGACCCTGTGTGCACTAGTGATCAGTGAGAGATCAGTGAGAATTTATGAATCACAGAATTCCACAGAAAAAACACAAGAAGACTGAATATGGGTTTTACATCTGCCTATTTTTAAAATATAAAGATATCTTGGACAACTTTAACTACAGGTCTATCCTTATATTTCATCAAATTGCATAAAAATAACTTTGCCTCCAATTTTAAAATGTTTCCCCCCTCATTATTTAAAATATCTGAACCAATCCTCCATTAAATGAGGAATTATGATGACAACAGTTATGGATGTCATGACAAAACCAATAGTGAGATGTGGTTTGTTTGCTGCTTCGGATAAATTCTTTGTTGCCTAAATATACACACACACACACACACACACACACACACACACACACACACACACACACACACACACATATATATATAGTGTGTAGATCTGTAAAACAGTTTAAACTGATGTAGATGATATAGATGACCTATGACCTCCCATCCAAGCAGTAGAATACAATAAGTATTAGATTCTAGGAAACTTCAGCTCCCTAATATACAAAATTACGTAAACATCATAAACATTGTCCTTGTATAGCAGCATGAACACGCTATCAGACCTTTTTATTACATTTCATCCATGTACATTCTAATTCATTTCAATGTAACTCTGTTAGTTTGTGATTCTCAGTGTTAACTGCACTAAATGAAGGAGGAACAGAATTTGTTTATTAATGTATCATACACAGACACATTACACATTACACATTACATCCTGACTATAAAACTGTAGTCTGGCCAGTGATTGATAACCTTCCGATCTGTCATTAGATTGTGGACTGGGTAGTTTGTAACAGGTTTGTTTCAGGAGTTTTGGAAAACAATTGGAATAAGTTGCCTGACGCCAGTATTTTCTATTAACATCCTGTCTTGTGTTACGCAAGAAGAAATATAGAGACAAAAATAAAGTAAGTACTGAGTAAATGAATCAATACAGATGGTCTTGTTTCTGGCACACCAGCTGATCTCCACTTCTCTCATGAAGGTTTATTGATTTACATGCAGTCAGTTCCTAACCGTGAAAACCTGTGAAAGTATCAGAGATAGTGACTACAAAATCCCACTTTTATAGGATTTAAAAGGAAATAATGGCTTTATGTGAATCTTTGGTGAGGTTCATTAGAATAATAGATACAATTTGAGAGCAGCATTAAAATAATGAATGTGATTAAATAGTAAATAGAAATGTTGTTGTTGTTTTTTTCAGATCAGAAAAGACAGAATATCTTTAAGGAATAAAACAATGTCTAAGCAAAAATGAAAAGAAAATTGAAAGCATATGTAAATGAAAGGAACAATAATACAGCAAACATCTTGCTCACATCATAAATCCATAATCCTGATTAGGTAATGTGTCTGTGTATGACATATTAATAAGAACAACAAAATGTAGTGTGTAAAAACAAATTTTGTAATAATCTGATACTAAATAGTACTAAATCTAATGATCTATTCTGAAGTTAGAAGGTTTAAAGCACAGCAGTTAATATGATCATTATGATTAAGATGAATGTAACTTATTCTTTTTGCATTGACTATTAAATTTCACTTCTCCAGTGATGTAAAAACGATTGCTGCTTCTAACTCATGTCATTTTTCATGGAAAACACTTTTTCTTTTACACCACATTGTAAATGGAGTTATTTAACGGGGTAATGCGTTGCCTTTCGCTTCTTTGGATTTAATGGATTGTTGTAACGTTTTTTTTGCTGTTGAAACCTCCGTTTGAAAATGGTGTATTTAACATAGAAAAGAATATCATATTAAAGTTTTCATTTCTAGCTATTGTTTATGCGCTCTTGTGACTGATGTGAGTGTGTGTTTGTATAAGAAAATCTAAGTGAAAGATTTGTTCTCTCTGGCTGTATTTGTTTTGTGCACAGACTGGTTACATGTTACTGGTTTTGTTGGTTTTTACTTTGTAGCCAGTGAATAATAAGCAAACACATCGTTACAGGAATAAGCATTATTTTGAATGAACAAGCCTTCATATGTTCAGTTAAACTATTGAGCAAGTGCAGACTGGCATTGTTTTGTTTTTTTTTAAATGCAATAATAATAATAATAATAATAATAATAATAATAATAATAATAATAATAATTAAAAAAGGGGCACGGTGGTTTAGTGGTTAGCACGTTCGCCTCACACCGCCAGGGTCCGGGTTCAATTCCCGTCTCGGCCATGTGTGTGTGGAGTTTGTGCATGTTCTCCCCGTTTTGTCTCAGGGGGTTTTTCTCCGGGTTCTCCGGTTTCCCTCCCCGGTCCAAAAACATGCATGATAGGTTGATTGGCACCTTGGAAAATTGTCCCTAGTGTGTGAATGTGAATGTGTGTGTTTGTGTGTGTGTGTGTGTGTGTGTGTGTGTGTGTGTGTGTGTGATGGGTTGGCATTCCATCCAGGGTGTATCCTGCATTAATGCCCATAGACGCCTGAGATAGACACAGACCCGAGTGAAGATCGGATATAAAGCGCTAGAAGATGAATGAATGAATGAATGAATGAATGAATAATAAAACAGATGATCTTTTATGATTTTTGTGTTTAAGTATCTGGATAACTTGTATTTTTTATATCTGTGAAAGAAACGAGTTTGTATTCTGTGAATCTACATCTCTTTATTTTTCATTAACTAAAATTTCCTTACGGTTTCTCCAAATATTCACGAGAACAATATGAAAAACTCTCCACAATGCACAAGAACATGCAGAAGCTTTATGAGAGCTTAGGAAGCTACTTTGCCTTTGACCCACACTCCATTGGCATCGAGGACTTTTTTGGGGACCTGGCAAACTTCCGCACCTGCTTCATGGTGAGTCCTCTTTATTTCTGTTCATTATACAGGTTAAACTCTCTCTCTCTCTCTTAGTTTTCCTTTCCTCTCCTCCTCCATCTCTCTCTCTCTCCATCTCTCTCTCTCTCTCTCTATCTGTCTCTTTCTCTCTCTCTCTCTCTCTCTCTCTCTCCATCTCTCTCTCTCTCTCTCATCTCTCTCTCTCTCTCTCTCTTCATTCTTTCCTCATCTCTCTCTCGTCTCTCTATCTCCATCGGTCTCTTTCTATCTCGATCTCTATCTGTCTTTCTCTCTCTCTCCCTCTCTCTCTCTCTCTCTCTCTCTCTCTTTCTCTCTCTTCTTCTCTCCATCTCTCTTTCTCTCTCTCTCCGTCTCTCTCTCTCTCCATCTCTTTCTCTCTCTCTCCATCTGTCTCTTTCTCTCTCTCTCTCCGTCTCTCTCTCTAATCTCTCCATCTCTCTATCTCTAGATATTCTCTCTATCTCTATCTATACAAATCTGGTTCTCTCTCCTAGCTCACACTCTCTCTCTCTCTCTCTATCTCTCTCTCTATCTCTCTCTCTATCTCTCGACATATCTGTCTCTCTCTATCTCTCTCACTCTCTCTCTCTCTCGAGCAGAATCTCTCTTTCTCTCTCTCTCTATCCGTTCTCTCTCCTCTCTCATCGCTCTCTCTCTCTGCTCTCGGCGGCTCTCTATCTCTCTCTCTCTCTGTTGTATTCTTTTGTGTGCTGTTTACGTTTTTGTTTACTATATCTCTATATGTTATAACTGTTTTGTTGATTGTTTGTCTACATCATGAAATTGGACATCACTCATTGGCCATTTTTCCTTAAAATACAATCTTTATAACAAAAAAAACGACTACTTTTTTCATTTAAACTTAAATTGATATTTTATTTTTTTTAAATAAGCAAACGAGAAAAAAATCCTCGCATCCTCTCGACAAGCATTCTCAGATCTCCCTCTCCTATCCATCTTCTCTCTTCTCTTCTCCATCTCTTCTCCATCTCTTCTCTCCAGGCATATCTCCATATCTCCAGCGCATCTCATTCTGAATCGATCTTCCTCCATCTCTTCTCCTCTCTTTCTCCAATCTCTCGGTATATCGTCTTCTCCTATGCTCTCATAATCTATCTCCAGATTCTCATATCCATCTCGGTCTTCTCCTTCTCTTCTCATATCCCAGCTCTCCTCTCTTCTCCCTATTCTCCCTCGCTTCTCCTCTTCTTCTCCATAGCTCCTCTCTCTCTATTCTCCAGCCTATCTATCATCGCTATCAGCCAGCATCTATCTCATAGAACTGTTTTCTCTTTTCTCGCCATCTCTCTCCCTCTCTTCTCCAATCTCCCTCTCTTCTCCTCTCCCGCTTCGCCATCTCCCTCGATCTTCTCCATCTGCCCTTCTCTTCTCCCTCGCTTCCCATATCTTCTCCGGCTTCTCCCTCTCTCGCTCAATAGCTCTCCATCTTATCCCTCGCCTCTCTTCTCCATCTCCCTCATCTGTTCATCTCCCTCTCGGTTATTCTCCATCTCCCTCCCTGGGCATTCTCCCTCATCTCCCTCCATTCTCCCGATTCTCCATCTCCCTCTCTTCTCCATTCCCATATCAGCGTGTGCTGGCTCCCGATCTGTTATACATCGCCCAATATGTATTCGGTTCATCGCCCTATTCGCGGATCTAAAGGCGAATAAAGATATTATCCAAAGCTCAATACGGTCTTCGTTCCTGAGGCTACCTTATTCTCAAGCGGATACTCAATCTTCTCCATCTCCCTCATCTGTATCTCTCCGCTCTAGCATCTTCCCTCTAGAAGAGACTCCATATTTCTTCTCATTCCCTCTGGGAGCTCCAGACACTCCATCTTCTTAGAAAGAGGCAAAAGACTCGAAGAGAGGAGAAAGAGAAAGAAGAAATCTATCTTCTCCCTCTCTCTGATGTTCAATCTCCTGAGGGGACAAAAGAAACTATCGGAGCAAAGCGAAGAACTTCGGACGAAGAGACTCATCTCTTCTCATATACTCCATGTTCAAGCTCCAATATCTCTCCATCAGCGGGAATCTAAAGAGATTCTCCAAAGTAACAGATAACTCTGGAGTCACTCCTAGGGCTCTGTCCATCTACCTCTCTTATCATATCCCAATATCTTCTCAATCTCTTAAAAGGATAAGTCGGGTAACTCAGAAAGAAGAGGTAAGATGAAATCGAATAAGATAACTCCATAAGCAAATTATCCTAATTAGTCTAACAAGCAAGAAAGATACACCATATGTTATTCTCCACTATCTCCTCTCTTCTTCTCTCACTCATTCCAAGCCATCTCCCTCATATTTCCATCCATATCCTCCATTCTCCATCTCTGTACCCTCCATCTCCCTCCATCTGTTCACCATCTTCTCTTCTCCATCTCCCTCTCCCTTCTCCATGCCCTCATCTTTCATCTCCCTCATCTGTTCTCCATCTCCCTCTGTTCTTCTCCTCTCTCTTCTCCCTCCCTCTTCTCCATCTCTCTCCTCTCTCCATCCCTTCTCCATCTCCCTCATCTGTTCTCTCTCTCCTCTCTTCTCCATCTCCCTCATCTGTTCTTCTCCCTCTCTTCTCCATCTCCCTCTCTTCTCCATCTCCATCTGTTCATCTCCCTCATCTGTTCATCTCCCTCATCTGTTCATCTCCCTCTCTGTCTCCATCTCTCTCATCTGTTCATCTCCCTCATCTGTCTCCATCTCTCCACTCTCTTCTCCATCTCCCCTCTCTTTCATCTCCCTCTCTTTATCTCCTTCTTCTCCCCATCTCCCTTCCTCTCTCCCCTCTTCTCCATCTCCCTCATCTCCCTCCTCTGTTCTTCTCCCTTCTTCTCCCTCATCTTCTCCATCTCCTCTCTGTCTCATCTCCCTCCTCTCAATCTCTCCATGTTCTCCATCTCCCTCATCTGTTCATCTCCCTCTCTCTCCATCTCCATCTCCCTCATCTGTTCATCTCCCTCTCTGTCTCTTCTCCATCTCCCTCATCTGTTCATCTCCCTCATCTGTTCATCTCCCTCTCTTCTCCATCTCCCTCATCTGTTCTTCTCTCCTTCTCTCCATCTGTTCTCCCTCTCCATCTCCTTCTCATCTCCCTCTCATCTGTTCTCCATCTCTCCTCTCTTCTCCATCTCCCTCATCTGTTCTCCATCTCCCTCTCTTCTCCATCTCCCTCATCTGTTCTCATCTCCCTCTCTTCTCCATCTCCCCATCTGTTCTTCATCTCCCTCATCTCCCTCTTCTGTTCTTCTCCCTCTCTTCTCCATCTCCCTCATCTGTTCTTCTCCCTCTCTTCCATCTCCATCCCTTCTCATCTCCCTCCTTCTCATCTCCCTCCTCTGTTCTTCTCCCTTCTTCTCCCTCTCTTCTCCCTCTCCCTCTCTTCTCCATCTCCCTCATCTGTTCATCTCCCTCATCTGTTCATCTCCCTCATCTGTTCATCTCCCTCATCTGTTCTTCTCCCTCTCTTCTCCCTCTCTTCTCATCTCCATCTCCCTCATCTGTTCATCTCCCTCTCTTCTCCATCTCCCTCATCTGTTCATCTCCCTCTGTTCTCCATCTCCCTCATCTGTTCATCTCCCTCTGTTCTCCATCTCCCTCATCTGTTCTGTTTATCTCCCTCATCTGTTCATCTCCCTCATCTGTTC